>JAMJFZ010003581.1:11057500-11205000 GCA_026225945.1 Cricetomys ansorgei | reverse complement strand
AAAATGCAACAAAACAAATGACAACAGATAAAGCAACAAACGTGTCATCTCGCTGTTCTGGAGGCCAGGAGACTGAAATCAAGGTGCCACTGGAGGCCACTCTTTCTGTGGCTGGCTTCGTAACTGCCGCTGCCAGCTTCGGGCCCAGGCCTGTCCTGGGTGTCTGTCCTGTGTGTCTGTCTCTTACCTGCTTCAGCCTGTCTGTCGTGGAGACGAGTGTGGTTGCTGCTGGGGGCCTGTTTTCTTCCTCCTAAGATCCTTAGTTTCTCTAAGTTTTTGTATATAAGGTGATAGTAACGGGTTCTTGGGATCAGGACATGGCCGTATATGTTTTGGGGGACTTGGCTGCTTTTTGCTTGTTTGACTGTTTCTGTAATAGAGCCATCTGTGAGTGGACTCTCAGTTAAGAAAGCGCCCTCCACCAGACTGGCCGATATGTTAGTGCGTGGTACATTTTCTTGTTCGATGATTGGTGTGGGAGGGCCCAGCTCACGTGGGTGGCCAAAGGCTGACATACAAAGCCTTTCTCTATTCCTCTTTACTCTGTCTTCTTGAGACAGCATCTCTTGGTAAATCTGGAGCTCACCAGTTTGGCAAAGCTGTCTGGCCATTGTACTCCATGAATCCACCTGCCTTTGCCTCTCCAGTGTTGGGTACACAGAAGCGCTTCCTACACCCACTCTTTCAGTGTGGGTGCTGAGGGACTAAAATTCAGGTCTGTATGTTTCCTAAGTTCCTTACTTAGGAGTCACCTCCCTACACCATGTAGACAGGACTTCTGCTTGGACTACAGACTTGGAGCCCTGGTCAGTACTTTCTAGCTCGTACATGCTATGATCTTAGGAGATTTTGTCATAGACAGATAAAACTTCTAACTTTAAACCTGGGTTACTAAGAGTCTGATATATCTTAATCTGCCAGGGAATGGAGAGAATTTGCTTACACTGCTTATACTCTTGTGCATCTTGGTATTTGCTGATGGTGTAAGTGTTACGGAAGGAGAAATTACAGCTGGACTATCACAGGCCACATTCATACTCTCTGAGAGAGTTGAGGTAATTACTCAGATTGTTTAGACCCTGCCTGCCAGGTAATTGACATAAATGGGGTTATTAACTTGAAGTAGCTAGGTAATTTTGTCTGCCTCCCTTTGATAATGCAAACATAGCCATATTGTATCATTGTGTATTTGGCTGGCAGGGCTCTGTCCTCTCTCTTCAAGCCTCTCCTGTGTCTGGGGCCTGGCCGTTGGGTGATAGTGATGGATTACCATCGACAGATCCTGAGCTTGGGTTTTATAGAAGGAAACACATACTTACATGGAAACCGGTTTGTGTATGTGCATTTTTAATTCAAAAGAACATGATGCTCCCTCCTGTGGCTCTGTCACCATGATGCCACTGCCTGAGGGCCTGAGGCCTCTCACTTCAAGGGGCCAAGCTTCCTTTGTTGTGTGGGACAGAGCAAGGGCCAGGGGCATTCTGGGAGAGCCATGGCTGCCAGCCTCACATCTCAGGTTTTCTGGAACCACCTGTCTCTAAAATACTCTTCATGGGTTTGCGACCTTGAGTCCTGAACATCAGCTTGGAAAATGAGGCTGGAGAGATGCCTGCTCAACACGTCTCTCACGTTAGTTCTCAGTGTAATAGGCCTCTCCCACATTTCTCCCCTAGCCAAACAGGAAGAAAAGTGAGAAGGTAATTCAGGTTAAGAAATTATCTTCCCTGCCCAAGCCCTTGGCCCACTGCAAAGGTTCAGCCATTGGCCTGGGAGAGATCACTGGTATTACTGGGTTCCCACGTCCTTCACTTGCCCGGATGTGTTCCAGAGGGAAGGAAGGATGTCCAGACAGAGCCAGGCTTGGGACTCAGGTGACTCATCTGCGTACACTCTCCTCGGTCTTGTCTCCAGGTTCTGGGCTTATTCAGAAGCCTCGTGTGCCTTGGGGGAAGGAAGGAAGTTGGGAAAGAGAAATCTGTTCTTCAAATGAAAACTAAATTCAGTTACTAGAAAAGCCTCCCCATGGGCAGCTCATTCTGCCAGCCCCGTAAGCGTACAAACGTCAGAGTAACACAATAAATTAAGAGCGCCCCGGAGAAGAGAGAGGAGACAATGAGGGCGTTTTACGGGCCAGGATTGTCCACCGAATCAGCTCCTTCCATTGCATCTTGTTCTGTCTAAGCCATCTATCTGATCTTATGTGTGTTCACACATCACTTTTGGATCTGCCCGAGAACTAACTCATCAGGACCAGAACAAAGCGTGTCCGCACAGAGTGTGGAGTCGAGTTGGTCATTTGGAAAACTGTTGTTCTCAGTTTTCTTAAATAGGAAGAAAAGAAAAAAAACAATTTTCCTCCTTTCTCTTTTTGCTCCATAGAGGTCAAATGGCCGAAAGTTATAGAAACCAAGCCAGAGCCCCCCACCCCCATCAAACCTGATGTGTGTGCTCCTGAGAGGTCATTTTCTCTAACTTGTCGACAGTTAAGGCCAGCGATACCGTAACGGGTCCCCCTTTTGCTTTTGACCCATGTATGACAGCAGGGCCTAGGTCAGAGCAGGTGTGCTAGCCACGAAAACAAGCGAACTCTGAGTGTCACCAGAATTTTCAAGAGAGACTTGAAGTAAATTTGGAGAATAGAGGTGGGTTTTGTTTTCACGGTCAGTCTTTTCAGATAGAAGAAAGCGAGGACCGGAGAGAGATGACTGATCAGGTCAGAGCACTTGCTGCTAAGGCTGACCAGCTGAGTTCAATCCCCAGGGCACACACGGTAAAAAGAGAGCACGGGCTCGCAGAACTTCCCCTTTGACCGCTATAAATGTCCCTACCTTACAGACGCATGCATTATGCACACTCACACACGTGCACACATACACGCGCAGATAAATGCATAAACAAACAAATGTTGTTTTAAAGAAAGGACTCTTTGTGTAAGAGTTCAGATGTTGGAAATACTTGCTGGATATAACTTAACCCTCTCTGGTTCTCTTGAGAGTAATTTCACTGAGAAAACCCAAGAGTTCTAGTTTGTGACTTTAAAGGAACTCGTAGAGCTGAGGGTTACGTTGTCAAAGCATCCTTCTGATTATTGTACTTCTAATCTGCTGGAGAAACAGACAGAACAGCTCATTTTTATTGTGTGTGTATAAAACAGGAACAGCTATGGCCCGAGGGACTCTCTAAAGGGGCCTGAGTTTATAAAAAGCATTTGGGTTTTGAGAATTTCTTTTGGCTTCTTGTCCTTTGTGGGTCTGAGATCACAGTTTTTGGAATTTGACATCTAAATAAGAGGTTGTTGCTATGATGTGCAAATAGAGTGCACTGGTTAAAATGCTTGTCAGTATGGTTAAAAGGACAATTTATGATGTACATTGTAGGAAAGCTCAGTGAAGAGTCCATGCTGGGAATGCCAGAGGAAAGCAGAGAAACAGGCTTCCTGTAGGGGGGGTGGGACTAGTGAAAAAGAAAAAATGGCTTTGCCTTCAGGAAAACAAGTACATTGCTTCTCCCCTTTCTGCCTGTTAGAGCCTATGGACAGGACTCTGTCTCCTGAGGCCCCGGAATCCTGGGCATATCAACCTCAGTAAGCAGCCAGGTACATGCTAGGTCAGTCTGGTTCATGTCTGCCCCTGTGGCTCGTGGCTAGTTACCTTCTCTATTTTCTTCTTACCATCCTACAGCCTGGTACTAGCTTGATACATAGTAGGTGCTCAATAAATCTCTTTCCGCTTTGTGATACTATAACAAGATATCAGAGGCTAAGTAGTTTATAAATAGAAATTTGTTTCTCACGGTTCTGGAGCCTGACTGGTCCAGAACAAAAGCACCTGAGATTCGAGGCCTGCTGGTGATCAGGTCTGTGACATCATGGTGGTGTCTAGTTGCTGTCTGTCCATAGGGGAGGGCACTGCATCCTCACATGGCACAAGGCAGAAGGGAAACAGCACCATACGTCTCCATCAAGCCTTCATGACTTAATCACTTCCAAAAAGGCTTGGCCCGCTGTCACATGTAGAGTCAGGTTTCCAGCGTGTGAATTTTGGGGCCCACACTTGGACCATGGCCTCCCTTATTGAATTAAGTCATAATGCAACAAGTATTTTCTGTGTAAGAATTACTCGTGGACTCATTTCGTTAGTCACTGTTCTTTTTGCTGGGCTACACACTTGGCCAAAGCAGCTCAAGGAGGGAAGGTTTCTTTGGCTCAGTTTGAGGCTAGGTATGGTCCCTTAAGGCAGGAAAGTCATGGCACCAGGGGTGTGGGGAGGCTGACAGCACTGACTCCATGGCCAGAAAGCAGAGAGGTGGATGCTGGCATTCTGCTAGCTTTCTCTCTTTTATTCAGCCTGGGATGCCAACCCATGCGATGATCCTGCCCACCTTTAAGGTGCGTTTAACGCTTTCAGGGATCCTTTTCTAGAAATACTTCCATGAATACACCCATAAGGTATGTACCCATCGTGTGCACTCCTACCTTGCTGTGAGATTGACTGCAGTCTCCTTTCCCTCAGATAGCGCGTGCCGTGTTCAGTAAGGACTGAACCAACACGAAAGTCGTATCGTAGCTGTGTGCTTCAACCGTAATGACTTGGTCAACAAAGTACTGGATAGAGGATAGACACGCGAGCTGAATTTGCTGAGTTTCATAGTAGCTACCTTCTGCAATATAGAGGCTCAGTCTGTAATGTCCACACAAGGCAGGGCCACCTGATATCACATTTCTCAGAATATGTATTTGTCATTAAAAGATGTGTGGCTGTGTTCAGATTCGCCGACGCAGGGGCTGGGAAAACGGCTCCGTGGAGACAATGTTTGCAGACGTGCGGATGGCAGTTCAGATCTTGGAAGCCCACGTGGAGGCTGGCCATGTTTGGCATCCTGTGCATGTCTTCCCACCACCCAGGGGGCAGAGGCAGGGCATCTCCGAGGCAAGTTGGCTAGTTAGAGTAGCTGAATTTGTGAGCTTTGGAGCAAGAGCCCCTACTTCAGTCAAAGATACCTGATGCCCACACACATCAACACATAGACCGGCGTACATGCGTATACATATGAAAACAATTAAGCAGATAAAATTTAAAGAAACAAAATTAAGTTTACCAAACTAAGTAAGTGGTTTTACTAATCGCATTGGTAGAGAATAAGACCATCACTTTCCACACAGTGCTTTTATAACAGAAATGGTTCTTGGAGCCAGGCATAGTGGCTCACGCTTGTGATGCCAGGATTTTGGAAGCTGAAGCAGGATTGTGAGTTTGAGGACAACCTGAACTCACAAAAAATACCCCACAAGAACCAGACCTACCAAATAGCACGCACGCACACGCACAGGCACGCCCACCCTCTGCGGCCACCAGCCGAATCTTCGGACCTGAAGTTCTCAGGGCGGTATCAGGACAGTCGGAAGCACCCAGGGTCCAAATTGTTTACATTACTAAAATCTTTGTTCCCCTTTTCATTCTTTCTCTGGACTTTCCCGGAGGATTCATGACACATGACTGCCTAATTCCTGCTTGAATATTCTTGTTTGAACAAGATTAAATTTTTCTAACCCACACAAACCAACACTTGGAGAGTTGCCACACCTTTTTTAAAAAAATAAGGTTTCGCATGTTGTAGGCTGTTCCCTAGCTCCGTGAACTTCTGATCCTCCTCCTTCCACCTCCCAAGCGCCGGGATTGCTGGCACGCACCAGAGCCCATTGCCGTCCGCTTGCAACTGTACATGGGTGCAAGGCCGCTTCAAGCTCCTGCCTCTCTGACTTGCTCGCCGTGGTGGACCGCACCCTTGTGTCGTGCATTAAAAGAAACCCCTCCTTTCTGAAGGTGCTTCGGTCAAATATCTTGCTACTTTGTCACAGCAAAGAGACAAATTCTTTGTCATCTTTTATGGTGTTCCCAAAACCTTTATGTTCATGGGCCTTCGCTCCCCGAGGAGAGTCTTCTGTGTAACCCTTTGAGCATCCGTTTGAAGAAAGCAGCCCAGATTCCTGTAACTGTTAATGAGGCTGCTTAAGAGTGAGTGCCGGGATCCATTTCTCTGTGTGATTAGAAGGAAGCACTCTGCTTCGACATCACGCCCACTCTGCTTCCCAGTCTCAAGAATTAGCTGCGCGCAGATTAAGTGTCCTTAATCAAGCTCTCTTGAATTACAATGTGAAGCCTCTGCCACATGCCAGACCCTGTCTGGGGTCACAGACAGTGGCTTCCCAGGAACTTGTGTGAAGAGGGCTGCTGATGATGCAGAGTTGGGTGGAAAGGGGGGATGCTGAGCTGATTGATTAGAATCTCGTCGTTTCCATGAGGGACGGAGGGCCCACTCTGTAATGCCCCTTCTTGGCATCCTAGTCTCACAGAGTGTTTCATTACCATCTTGGCGGAACAGCTATTGAACCAGGGTGCTCCCGCCATGGCATTCGTTACTCCAGGGTGAGATTATTTTCACTCTCTTAGTTGATTATTTGAGAGCCGAAGCAGTGATTGAGGATGAGACGTGTCCTCTGTGAGTCCTAAATCTTAGTGCGGTGTCCTTTGTACACAGTGGACACGTGCTAACCTCCTGGGCTTTGAGAACTGGAAATGACCGGAGTTCATGTTCTCTGCTACGAAGACTTGGGAAGAATGCACCCATGTTCACAGTCCTCCTGATCTCTACACGCGGCCATCTTTATTGTTTCCTGTCTGTTGGTGTGCCTTCCTTTCCTGCTCCAGGGTTACTTCATACACTTGTCATCCTGTAGTCTCTGTTTTCCTGTCCCCAGTGTGCTTGTGGAGTCTCTTCCCAGTGGGTTTGAGAACTCTGGACGCCTAGGGTGGAAAGTTCACACACTTCCAAAAGTAGAGGGGAATAGATGGGGTTCACTTACCATGAAAGTTTCTTGGTACCTGCCTCCTACCAATCCCATTTCTCCAAGAAAGAGTTAAAGAGAAGTCCCACAGAGCAAGGTATTCTTACACACACACACACACACACACACCACTAAATGGACTAGGCAGGTCAAAGGCAGCTGTTGCTCAGCTGCTTGCTGATCCCAAAAGTATCTGATTCCGTTGAGAAAGGGTCTTCATGACTTGGAAGTCTCCATCAGATGCTGGGGCAGAATCCAACTGGAGAAGAAGTCTTGGGCTTCCATCCTTTAAAATGATCATTTATTGATTATTAGTGTGTGTGTGTAGGGGCATACCATAGTGTGTGTGTGTGTGTCTGTATGTATGTGTATGTAGGGGCATACCACAGTGTGTGTGTGTGTGTGTGTGTAGGGGCATACCACAGTGTGTGTGTGTGTGTGTGTGTGTGTGTAGGGACATACCACAGTGTGTGTGTGTGTGTGTGTGTGTAGGGACATACCACAGTATGTGTGTGTGTGTGTGTGTGTGTGTGTGTGTGTATAGGGGCATACCACAGTGTGTGTGTGTGTGTGTGTGTGTGTGTGTGTAGGGGCGTACCACAGTGTGTGTGTGTGTGTGTGTGTGTGTGTGTAGGGACATACCACAGTGTGTGTGTGTGTGTGTGTGTGTGTGTGTGTGTGTGTGGACATACCACAGTGTGTGTGTGTGTTTGTGTGTGTGTGTGTAGGGACATACCACAGTGTGTGTGTGTGTGTGTGTGTGTGTGTGTAGGGACATACCACAGTGTGTGTGTGTGTGTGTGTGTGTGTGTGTGTGTGTAGGGACATACCACAGTGTGTGTGTGTGTGTGTGTGTGTGTGTGTGTGTAGGGACATACCACAGTTTTTGTGTGTGTGTGGGGGGGCTTAGAAAGGAAAGTTACTCTAGCATTCAAAAATTTTCAGTCATATTTATTTATTATTTATATTTCTTTATATATGCGCACATTTATGGTCCACGTAAATTTCAATCACATTTGTGTACCAATTTATTCATTCATTTATTTATGTGTGTGTGCATTATAGCACGTGTGGAGGCCAGAGGACAACTTGTAGGAGTTGGTTTTCTCCTTCCACTATGTGGGATCAAACATAGGTTGTCAGTCTTGGCAGCAAGCCGCTGCCCGCTGAGCCATCTCGTCGGCCCTACTCCAGCATTTAAAACAGAGTTTCAGAACAGGCTGCCCAGCTGAGGAGTGAAAAGACCTGTGTGTGAACTGAAGATGTCGGTTAGCTCTGGCTTGAAATGCGACAGAGGGAGCAGCATACGGACACAGGAATCTGTCTGATCCGGTGATAACTTGTGAGTCAGCTAGGGCTATTAATGGCAAGACGTTGATGACTTTAGCGGCTTCCATGTAGAGAGCAGACTTGGGATTCAGGCTCAGTGCCTGTGTTTCCAGGACCTCATTTGACTCCTTCAGTACCTAATGACATCGGAGTTGTGCGTGTCTGTGTAGACAAGACTGAAGCAGACAGTCAGTTCTTCTGTCCTGTATGTCAATTCTAGATTTCCATTCCTGATGTCATGAGACCCATGTAGTAAGTATTGCATTTGCTTATTTAAAAAAAAAAATAGGACTATTGCGTATGCTAAAATATGCTAAAACAACAAAAATGTGGTCCTTTATGGGTTGGCCAACTATTTCTGGTTTCCTGTGCTGGGATTTTTTTTTGTCTTCTTGGGTGTAGTTAACCTTATATTCAGCCTGAAGGTTTCCTTCTAGTATCTTCTGTAGAGCTGGATTGGTGAACACAAATAGCTTAACTTTGTTCTTAACATGAACTGTTTTTCTGTGATTGATAGTTTTGCTGGATGCCAGTCTGGGGTAGGAGCTGTGTTCTCTCCGCGCTTGTGGAACATCTGTGTAGAACCTTCTGACTTTCAGTCCCTATTGAGAAGTCAGGCTTGAGCCTAAAGGGTCGGCCTTGATGTGTGACTTGGTCCTTTTTCCGTTACAGCTCTTGCTGTTCTTCCTTTGTTCTGTAAGTTTAGCCTTTTGATTATTATATATTTGGGGGTTCTATTCTGTACGCCTTTGGAGCCTTCTTAGGCATCTCTTTCTGCAGATGGGGGAAATTTTTCCCTAAGATTTTGTTTAAAATATTTCCATGACTTCTACCCCGGTTTCTTTTTCCTCCTCTATGCCTGTTGTTCATAGGTTTGGTTTTTTCGTAGTGTCCCAGATTTTCTGGATGTTTTGTGCCTGGACTTTATTTAGATTCAACATTTTTTTTTTTGACCAAATTATCCATTTTTTCCTACCTTGTCTTCAAAACTCGGAAGTTCTGTCTTCCACTTAAGTCTGCGGGTGTGGCTTTCCCCTGAGCTCTTTATTTGATCCCTCAGATTCTCATTTCCAGTCTTATTTTATTTCAGCTTGGCTTTTCTTTAGTGATTCTATTTGTGGTGTGTGTGTGTGTTAAATTTATTTTCATGTCTCAAAGTGTTTGTTATTACATTCAACTGTTTGTATTTTCAAGGACTTCATTAAGGTATTTATTCATATCCTCCTTCAGGTCCTTGAATATATTTCATAATTGCTATTTTGAAGTCCTTATCTTGTGCTTCAGGTAAATTGCTTTTCTCGGTTTTTTTATTTTTTTTAATAGGTATTGCAATAGGGGTTGCTGACTTCTGGAGGAGGTGTGTGGGTTGTTCATGTTTGTGATTTTTAAATGGGATTAGTTATCTGGAGTTATGGCATTTGTGGTGTGTTTTGGAGCAAATATCTTTGTTGGGCGGGAGCTCAGTTCTTTGGTTGTTACGCAGATCTGGTAGGTTGTGAGCGAGAAGAATGATGTGAGCACCTAAGTTTTGTAACTCTTCTAGGTTTTAGGGTTCAGATTCTGACTGGTCCCCGATTGAAGGTTAGAATTCTGGGCTCACACCCCCAGCAATCCAAGATCTTGCAGATGAGTGAGATTTGTGATGGTCTGGCAGGTGTGAGAGGGGGCTGACTCTTGAGGCCTCTTTAGTACTCATTTCAGTTCCATGAAGGGTGGCAGTGGAAAAACTAGGGGTACCCAATGTCTAGCCATGGATGCCAATGGATTAGTCAAGGCTGTCTAGAGAAACAGAGCTGATGGAATGACTCTGTATATACTAGACAGGTTAATTAGAGTGGCTTACAGGCTGCGTGTGGTCCAGCTAGTACAATAATCCTCTCCCAATAGGAAAGGCTAAGAATGGACGTTTCAGCTGGTCTTCAATATACATTGGAATCTCAAATAAGTAGGTTCTAATACCAGTGAAGGGATGCCTCCGAAGCAAGGCAGGTGAACTTGCTAGTGAGAGTGAGGACAAGCAAGCAAAGAGCACAAGCTTCCTTCTTCCATCCTTTTATGTGGGCTGCCATGAGAAGGTATGACCCAGAGTTAGGGTGGATCTTCTGGCCTCAAAGGATCTAGATTTAGGGCAGGTCTTACAACCCCAATGACCTGGATTTAGAGTGGGTCTTATTTAGTTGATCCAGTCAAGAATAATCCCTCCCAGGTTTGCCCAACTGCTTGGGTTTGAGTTGATTCTAGATGTGGTCAGGTTGACACCCAAGATTAACCATCACTGCACCTTGGTGAGTCCCAAGGGAATAGAGTGGGCTGGAAAGATGAGCTGAAGTTGCAGCCAATGCTGGACCAGGGTGTCATTCTACTTCCTTCCTAGTGTAGACTGGAGGAAGGGAAGGAGGGCAGCCTACCTGGGTCCCAGCCAACTCTGGTGGCCGTGAGGTTCCCGAAAGGGAGTGTGATTCTATAGTCCCACGGGAGTTACGAAGGAATGGAGATGGGCCTGAAATAATGATGGTGGCCCTGAGTCTGCACTCGAGAGTTATGTCGGGCAGGTCCCATGGAGATGGAGTGGGCTGAGGCAGGCAGTAGTGGCAGGCTAAGTACCCTAGAGACTAGCGTGGAGGAGAGGAGGGAGGCACTGGCAGCTTACCTGGGCTCCAGTCACAGGTGGCTGCTGTGGGCCCCTGGTTGAGAGCAGTTATTTGGTAGGCGGGGAGACACAAAGGAGTGGAGATGGGCTGGTGGGGGCAGATGGCTGAGGAGGGTGGCAAAGAAGAGCAAGTGGGCCCCTGGGTCTACGCCAGGAAGCTGAGTCCTGAGGAGGTAATGGGCTGGGAGGAGAAGCCCCACCAGGGAGGAGAAGTTTCACCAGCAGTTCTTGAAGGACAGATACTTATGGGGCAGAACAATAAGAGTCCCTTGGGAAGCTTTGCCTTCCTCCCTGACCGTAGAATGGGACAGCTAGTGAAAAGCCAGGACCAAAAACCCTTGGGAGTTTCCCATTCTGGCCCATCCGGTGAAGATGTTGGCAGCTCTTCCCCATTCCACAATGTTGAGGGTTTATTTTTGGGAAAAGGGGTGTGACCTTTCTCGAAGCTGTAGCTAAAGAATGCTTAATAAGGAATTAAATTGGCACCGTTAAAAAAAAAAAAGTCAAAAAAAGGGAGTGTTTTCTTGGGTCATGATAAGATGTGTCCATTTAAAACAAAAGGTTCCAGAATGGATCTGTTCTCTGTGTGTTTGTGACTGTGAACCATGAACACCAACCAGTACATACACGCTGTACTCAGAGGCAGGAGGATCAAGAATTCAAGGCTATCCTTGGCTACAGGGCAGATTCAAAGCTAGCCTGGGCTACATTAGACCCTGACTTTAAAAAAAAAGAAAATATACAAATTTATTTTTTTATATATTTTATTTTATTTTTTTATATTTTATTTTACCTATTTTATTTATATATTTTATTTTATTTAACCTAGCACATTAAAACTTGTCATTTTACCATGTCATCAATATCAAATAAGAAATTTTACCTTTTTTTTTTTTTTGCTACTAAACTCTGAACTCCATTTTTTATTTTGTGTGCTTTTGTATCTCTCCATTTACATAAGCCACATATGGCTGGTGACCACTGGGGTGTAGGGGAGAGTGGAAGATGAGGAGGAGAGGAAAGACTATGTGGAGAAAACCATCAGGATCCCCTGCAGTCACATAGATACCTTGCTGGCAGTCTCTAACACAGAACTTCCTGGCACCCTTTAGGAAGGCACTGCTAGCCTCCAGCAGGCTCCCTCCTGCTGCTGGTGGCATGCGTCTTTCCTTCTCTGGGATGGCTGTTGACAGGTTGACATTCATATAAATCTTCTCAGTGTCTGGGGCGATGTCTCAGCCGTTAACAGCCCTTGCTCTTGCTGCTCTCCGAGAGGACCCAGGTTCAGTTCCCAGCACCTACGTTGGGTGGGTCACAAACAACTGTAGGTCCACCCCCAGAGGAGGCAGCGACCTCCTTTGGCTCCCATGGGCATGTACACACACATGTTGTACTCACACAGACACAGATACATACACATAAAGATTTTTTTTTAAAAAATCTTTTTCTTAAATAATAAAATTTAATTTAAAGAGAAATAGTTTTCACCAGTTTTATTGTCTTATTCTGAGGATCATCTCTCTGGTCCTTTCCTCTCACTGCAGGGTTCTGCATGACCTCATCTCATGGTTTCTTCTTTTCTACTGAAAACAGGTCAAGTGAGCACAGAGGGACCTAGGCCATTCAGAGCTCCCTTTTAGCAGTGAGGCTTCAGGGAGGCCATCTTTGCATGAGTGGTGCAAGCAGTGTGTGTGTGTGCTCATGGCAGCTGTGCATGACGCCAGAGCCACTCACGCATGCACAGTCTGCTGTTTTTGTGCACCAAGTTGTGGATCTGCATGTGAACATGGTAATTGTTCAGGCAAAGCTGAAGACACCTTTGGAATGCAAAGGTGAAGACACACCTTTGCCTGGTTCTGGTCACACTCGACTGAGTTCGGCCGAGTCTTTCATGATATTTACGTGGAGCGTGTTATCACTCACATGTGATGAGGTGCATCACAGGACAGAAGCTGTGACTTCATCATAGTGAGGGAAAGGAGACCTTCTGGGTAGAAATGTGCTGGGTGTCTGAGGAGCACATTAGAACAACTGTCTTAGTTTGCTTTTTGTCGCTGTGGTAGACATCATGGACCAAAACTAACTCGAGGGAAGAAAGGCTGTTCATTCAGCTAACAGGTTGCAGTTCACCGTCCAGGGAAGCCAGGACACAAGCGCAAGCCAGGAACGTGGAGGCAGGAACTGAAGCAGAGGCACGGAGGAACACTGTCAACTGGCTTACTCCCTTATCTTTCTTATCCAGCCCAGGCCAGCTGCCCAGGGATGGCCCCACCCACTAGTGAGCTGCACCCTCCCACATCAATCAACAGCCAAGGAAATGCCCCACAGATGTGCCCACCGTCAGTTCCTCTGCTGAGATTCCCTTTTCCCAGATAGACTAGGTTTGGGACAAATTGACAAAAACTTACCAGCGTAACACACAGATGGGCTTCATTTGTGGGTAGAAGTTGTAATCCCACGGAGAATAATAGATTTTATTCTGCTATAAGCCTCTTTAAACTAGTTGTGTGCATAGTGTGTTTTCAACTCAACTCTTTCCCTTGTGTGTACTTATATTTAGAATTTTAAGAAGTTCCCTAAAGACTATATTGAGACACAATGGACAGTTAATTCCCTTATCGTACTGAGCTCCTGGCATCACACTTCTGGGGACACTTCCTGTTTCCATATTCTGTTGTGTGGTGCGAAGCTACCCAGCCACTTGTGTACAGCCCTGGTCTCTGCCTTGCTATTTGTGTGAAGTGGAATTTTATAGTCTTCCTCTGTCTGTGTGGTGATACCAGCCTTTGCTTTTCCCATGGTGCTTGGTGGACGGTTCCCACTCCCAACAGCTTCTCCATTCTGAGTCAGCTAGTGTATGTTTTACTACACGTTATAAAGCTCCCAAGCCCCCCCGAAGTTGACTTGCTGGTAGACAAACTACAGATCTTTTTTTTTCACGGTAGCCTTGTAGCTGATCCGCATGGGGGCCCAGGGTGTGTGTGTGGACATGACATTACTGTAATGTCAGCAGGTGACGAGCGTATTCCACACTCTGGGCTGGCCTGCCTGTGGGTGAACCAGCCTGGCACGGCTCCTGGTGCGGTGGAATTCACTGGGTAGGAGAGTCCGTGAATAATTTGTATAATTAAAGGTTGTGACAGATGCTGTAAATAAGTGGCTGGTGAATCACGATGGGTTACCCCAGTGGGAAGCACACGAAGCTCCTGTGTGCGTTCGAGGTTTTATTAAAAAAAAAAAATAGCCAAGTAAAATCAATATCTTATGTAATAATAATATAGCTAAAATATTATCATTTTAGTTACCATTGTATATATTTTACTTAAAAGTTTGCCTTCTAATGTTCAGGATAAGCCTTTGGAATCGCTCATCTTTAAAAATTTTTATTCCTTTTATTACATTTAGATAACATGTTTAATTAGTTTGTATATGTGTTTGTACATGTTATGGCACATGCGTGGAGGTCAGAGGACAGCTTACGGAGTCGGTTCTCTCCTTCAACCATCAGGGTTCCAGGAATCGAACTCGGGGTGAGACAGCTCACAGGCCCAAAGAAAATTTCTCCGTCTCTCTCTTTTCTTCTTCTCTCTCTCCCCTCTTCCCTCCTCCCTTCCCTTCCTTCTTCCCTCTTCCTCTCCTCCCTCTCTTCCCTCCCCCTCCACTCTCTCCCCCTTCCCTCTCTTCAGTTTTAGAAGCTTGGGTTTTTAAGTGGGAAGATGGATGAAAATCTGAATTTAAAGTGTGCTTTAATGAACGCTCTAACTTGGTCCAGAAATTTCAAAATGACACCGATAGCAGCCAAGGGCTGCAAACAATGTTTAAAAATCGAATTCTTCTTCCTTCTCTGTACACTGAAAAGCTCCACATTGAGAAATGATTGATCTTCGTGTTTCACTAAATTGGATCTACGACAAGCTCAGGCAGATTGATGTTATAGAAATAACTGTCTTAAAGGAACTTATATATTAAAAAAAAAAAAGCTTTGGGTGAGCAGTGTGATTATCGGCTTCACCTGTGAGAGAAATTACCCAGGGAGGTGATGTCTCCTTCACACCGGGGTCTTTGGTATTGACAGATCCATTAGCGAGTGTAATTAGAAAAGCAAAGTCGGACTTGGGATAATTAGGCTGAAGTCACAAGTGATTGCTGGACAGAATAATAGTGTCGTTACTGCTGCTACAGGATGGAGCTGAGGGGAGCGAGCATGGCTGCACGCCAAGGTTTCTTTTTTGTGTTGGAGAGGTTAGTGGGAGAGGTTAGTGGTTACCCAGCATCAAATTCAGAACAGCCAGGGCATTGCTTAAGTCCCTCTGAGGACGCCTGAAGAGCTTCATTTCCAGGGGGAAAATAGGCCACAGAATGTTTGGATAAACAATAACATAGTCATAACAAAACGAGAACGAACTGTGTCCCAGGAGTGTTGAGAAATATGTGGATTCATGGGTTAAGATTCCACGTGTTTTCATTCCCGTTCTTTCTCTTAATTCTTGGAACAGTGATAAATTTATTCATAAGGAAAACGCAGCTTACTCTAAGAGACCTTCTGGCCATCGAACACACAATGCTTTTTCGCAGTTATTTGATGTTAGAAAACACCACTGTTGGTAAATCAGCTGTGGAAACACCAGATTTCCAAGGGATTCGACTATGACAGTGTAGTTCTAAGCTATTCCTACTGATGCAGATGAGGAGGGTATCAGGAGACAGGCGCCATCAGTTTCCACAGCAGCGGTCTTAAAGCCATGGGTACCCGTGGGAGTAGCCAGGTGGACTCACTTCTCAGCATCCTTGCCTTTCAGTGTGTACACTGATGCCCGTGCTGAGTGTCAGCCGGGTGAGATCAGAGAGTAGAGGAGGGGCGTCCGTATCCTACATTGTCAAATGCCCAGCCAGACTCTGAAGCACACCAGATCCAGGCTTCGAGTCATAGGGTTGAAAGTTCAAAGGCCAGTATTGAGGTTTCTGACTTCTTGAAGATTTAGACATTCTAGGAAAAAAAAAATGCATGCAACTGGAGATCAGAGATCATTATATTTCACAAAACCCACTAAGACTCAGAAAGACACGGGTAGTGGTGGAGTACACCTTTAATCCCAGCACTCGGGAGGCAGAGGCAGGCGGATCTCTGTGAGTTCGAGGCCAGCCTGGTCTATAGTGTGAGTTCAGGACAGCCGGGGTTACACAGAGAAACCTGTCTTGGAGAAAATAAAAAGACTCAGAAAGTCAGACATTTTCTTTCATAAGTGGGATCTGGAGGTAGGCTGTGTGTGTGTGTGTGTGTGTGTGTGTGTGTGCGCGCGCGCGTACATGAAAATAGCAAAGGAACCATGCGAGAAGGAGGAAGGGGTTCAAAGGAAGGGAGCAGGGCCAACAAGAGGGTAATGGGATATATACGTCACGATAGAAGGAACTATTTGGGGGTTGAAGGAGGGCTCTGTGGGGGGTGAATAAGAACTAAACATAGTGATACACATATATGAGAATATCACAATGAAGTGCAGGCCTTTGTATGATAACCAACAAGTCTACTTTAAAAGTTTTGTGCCAGCGAGTCCACGTGCCCATCTGGATTACCCAGGCTGGGAAGACATGACCCCTCGGCCAGGTGGGCTCCAGCCCTCAGCGCTCTTCTCCTGCTCTGTGTCTCTTGTTTATTCATCTACCTGGACCCTGAGGCCTCAGACCCTAGTTTATGATCTTGAGTCTGTAAAAGACCATCTATGAACTGGTGGCTCATGTCTGTAACCCAGAACTTGGGAAACTGAGGCAGGAGGATCACCATGAACTCACCATTAGCCTGGACTACATAGTAAATTTGAGGCCAGCTTGGGTTACACAGCGCAAGATATTTGTAGGGTGAGATCTTGTAGCCGAGACTCTGCTCCTGCATAGGTGGGAGGAGCCAGCAGGAATCAGCCTTTGGCACGCTGTAGGGATTCCCAGACTGGAGGGGACATGTCTGTGTAGCTATGGGTGATCAGCCTAGACGAGACCTAAGTCTGATTGCTGTAGCCGTGACTATGGAGTGAGACAGATCAGGAAGAGGGAGGGAGGATGTGATCCTCCTCAGGGTGCTACCCTCCCATCAAAGGTGGCGTTTCTTGCTGGATTGAAGTGGTGATTGGGACAGCCTCATCAGTCCCTTGTTTTCAATGTGTGGCAGTGCACCAGGAAGCACCGCCTTGCAGTGTAGCACCTTGAGTGGTCTAGTGCTAGAGTTGGGGTTCCTGATCAGATATCCAAAGCGGTAACACAGCATCTCACACGAGTGGGATCTGTCATTCTAGGGATCCTCTCAGAGACCCCCCCCCCTTTCTCCTGTGTTCTGCTCTGGTCTTCATTATTCCCTGGAACTTCCCTGGAAGTCTCCTGTGCTCCCAGGGGACAGTGGGGACATCAGAGTTCTCCACAGGACCAGGTCCTAGGCAAGGTGTGGCCAGCTGAGCAGTGGAGGGTTCCCTGTCCTGCCTCTCTGCCATCGCTCCCCACTGCAGAGTCGTTCCTTATTCCAGTGTTGGCTCTGGCTTTGAGGAACACTTTCTGTTCACTTTGAAAACATTATTGTACTGCTGGTTGCTACTTTGTAGTTAGAAAATAGATTCCATAGTCTTTAAGAGGAGTTAGTAAAAATTGCTGCTTTAGTGTTGGAAGCTCCTTTCCCAAATGCGTATCCAAGATCTCCATTTCATAGGAAAGGACCCAAGAGATGGGAGGGAGATCTGTCATTTATCCAAGGTTACATACTCAGCAGTGAAACCAAGCAGTTACTACAGAACAGAGTCCTAGAGAGATTACTCTGACATGGACCAGCAGCTCTCATCTGTGTGTCCATCTTAACAGATCAACCCTTCCTTTGCTTATTTTTCTAGTAATAACCATGGGGGGGGTTGGCGACTTTATAAGAACTACGCCTTTTTCACAATTTAGTTTCTTACTTTTGATGATATGTATGTGTGTGAGGTTTGTGTGTGGGTATGCGCCCTTGAGTGCAGGTACCCGTGGCGACCATAAGAGGGCATCGGATCCTCTGGAGCTTGACAGGAGCTCTGTGAGCCACTCGATGTGGGAGTTGAACTCCAGGGCTCTGTAAGAGCAAGATGGGCTCTTAACCAATAAGCCATCCATGCAGCCACGAGAACTAAGCTTTTTGCTTTTGTATTTGTAGGTAAAGGTTCAAATAGAAACACGAAATTAAGATCTTTACTCATATTTGTAGTATAAATCTTTTTATTGCAATATAATTGTTGAGATTCATTTTTACTTTTTTTTTTTCCTTAACCACAAAGCTAAAATTACTCCAATGGTACACTTACCAGAAATTAAAGTAATAAAATTTTGACTTTTGACAAGCATACATGTTAAATTTTTAGTGCACCTAATTGGGAATTTGAAGGGTAAAGAAATGAGTGGGGATAGAGAGCACTTTCATAACCCTAGTCCCTTAGTGTCATCCCCATCTTCCAGTCCCCCCAGGTCCCCACCATCTTGACTGTGATTGTTTGGGCTCTGTTGAACTCAGGCACGTACACATACACACACACCCCAATGTCATTCCATCTGAATTTTATAACCACCATTTGATAGAAGACAGCTGATACAGGCACGTAATCTGCGTGTTCGCATGACTAGGGTTATCTGCCAGTGAGGAACATGAGAATCCTCTTATCAAGCCCGCACCATAGTACCAGCTACTGGGGAGCCTGAGGCTGGGATCTGAAGCCAGTGTATGCTACACCAACTCAAAGGAAAAGAC
This sequence comes from Cricetomys ansorgei, assembly GCA_026225945.1. Lineage (NCBI taxonomy): Eukaryota > Metazoa > Chordata > Mammalia > Rodentia > Nesomyidae > Cricetomys > Cricetomys ansorgei. The sequence goes on along the minus strand of JAMJFZ010003581.1, from coordinate 11,186,424 downwards.
TCTTACCAGTGCTCGCCATTCCCCTCCTTGTCTAGTCCCTAGCTCTCTTTCTCTTCTCCGTGTGTGTCGTTCTCTGAGTGGGAGCCCTGGACTGGTTGGTAGCCATAGGACAGCCTATGTGGCTCCAACCTCCAGGCATCCTGAGTACCTGTCTCTCTCAGGAGCACTAAGGTCCTTTGTCCTCTGTCTTGCTTGTACCACCACCACTGTGTCTCCAGCTAAGTGTCCTCCACGCCTGTTCATCAGAGGCGCTGCTCTGTTAGACTCCCCTCCGGACTTATTCCTCCGTGCTGCGGGCCGAAGCTGTGGGCTCATCCTGCTGTCTCTCAACTCACGGCCCGCAGGCTTTCCAGATCTGTCACTGCTGCTGCATCTCTTCAACCACGTTTAATTCTCAAAGTTCTCCTTGCCAGTGTAGCTCCTCCCCGTCCGTGAACGTGAGGAGCCAGAGGTGGCTGGAGTGGAGGCGGCAGAGCAGCAGGCAGAGTCAGATGTCTTGAATCCACGCCTTTACTTCTTTGTGGAGGACAGTAAAACTTTAAAGATAGTTTGTCATTTGTGTGTGTAGGGAACATTGAAATGCTTAGTAGATCCTCTCCGGAAATGTCCGTGCTGATAACTACCATGATCAGCTTTCCTACCCTTCTTTCTCCTGTAATCTCTGTCTCAGTTGTTAGCATCTACGCCAGCGGTTCTCAACCTTCCTAACTCCGAGACCCTTTAACACAGTTCCTCATGTTGTGGCGATCCCGAGCCGTAAAATTGTTTTCGTTGCTGCTTTGTAACTATAATTTCTCTGCTGCTCTGAATCATAATACAAATATCTGATATGCAGGTAGTCTTAGGTGACCCTGCGAGGGGGCCGTTCGATCCCCAGAGAGGTCTCAGCCCACAGGGTGAGAGCCACTGTGTTGAGAATCTCTGGATGCTAGAGAAATATTATTCATCTTTATCCAAACTGTCTGTTTTTAATATATGAATAACCACACACTAACAGCCTCCTCCCCTTTTAAGACGTATCAGTGTTTCATGGACACGTTCTCCTGTCAGCTTCTGATAGGTGTACCTTTACCTTCTCAGTCTTTATGGGCTTCATCCCTCAGATGTCCGATATTACTCAGTCCTCAACGAAGAACTCTTTGGTTTTAGGCTCTTGCTGTTAGAATGACATTGTTGGAAATACCTTTGTCCATAAATAGTGTTTTCTGCACTATTTCTCATTTTATTTGGAAGATCCAGTCCTTGATGAAACTGAAGAAGGCTTGGCATGGTGGGGGGCTAACACGGTCCATCACCAGGTCCGACAGGTTGAGCTGGGCTTCTGCAGGTCCCACTCCCAGCCTTATTTGGGGATTTCAAAACAGCTAATAGACACCCACACCTTATCTGTGCGTGTCTTGATATGCATTTTCCAAGGTGGGAATATCTTTATGCACCATCGTTGGCTGTCTGTACCCCCCAGTCACTGTTCCACCTCCTGAGCTGCCGGCTCATATTCTGAACTCTTTACCCCAGTCTGGGATCGGGGTCTCGTTAGGTAGTAACGTAGGTGAAGCCGCGGACTGGTGACGGCTGCTCAAGTGCCAAGCGTGTCATGACAGGTAGGGAGTCTAGAAAATAAGGGAGGAGGTCTGCTGCGGTGGCAGGAAGGCAGCAGGGCTGTAAGGGCTGTGGGTGGACCCATGCTGTTCAAGGTGCCATGCCTCAGAAATGCCGTGCAGGAGGAAAAGGCAGCTGGAAGTTCAGGGTGTTTCTGAGGAGGAATCTGGAATGTCAAGGACAGTGTCTTATGGGCTAGCCGTGTCAGGACCCATGTAGATGCTTGGACAGTGAGAGTCCAGCCCTCCATTGAGGGTGAGTCTGTGCTACTTGCAACTGAGATGGCTTCGTGACTGTCTCGGCCCCGCTGTGTGGCAATGGCTCACCTGCTCATTCTGTATGTCCAGCTCTTGGCGTACTACAAGAGATGGGGATAATGGACAGAGTGCCTGCGTGCTGGGGGATTAAAGGCACTTTAGCTTCTGGAGAGATTCACTCCGTCAGATTGTGATGAGCCTGTCTGCTTCCCCAGCAGGGGCATTGTGGAAGTTAAACCAGAGAGTCTGTTACTCCAATAGAAACAAAAATATAAGATGACTAAGAATAAGCTTGATAAATGTGTAATAGCCGTGTGACTGAACTTGAATGTGCTCCAGAGGGACCAAAATACAACTCGGGTAAATCAAGGTGATGCTAGGCTGTTTGTGGGTAGGAACTTGCAGCGTGGTGAAAAATGCTTACTCTCTCTCAGTTAAGCTATAGTTTGGATATGAGTCAGTATAAATATCAACACTTCTTAAGGGGGTAAGGCAGAGTTTGATTGGCTGATTGAAAAATAATTCGGAAAGAAACTAAATGAGGGTTAGAAAATAAATACGGAGACAGAAAAATTCAGGAAACAGACCCAAAGCTAATTACGGACTAACATACTTAAAAATAGTGTAGGACACACGTAAGTTATTACAGTCACAAATATATTCATTGATGACGAAAGTCACCTCTCAAATCAGTGAGAAAATAGGTAAGCTTAGGGAGGCTAGAATTCACAGTGCACGCTTTGCACAAGATAAATCTGAAATGTAGTTAAGATGTACGTGCAAAAACGTGATCCATTATAAAGCATTAACAGAAAAGTTCTTCTATAATCCAAGATCTTCCTGCTGTAACCACAGAAGAGATTAAAGAACTCTATTCATGCAAAGTCAAAAGGCAAGTAATAAATTGATGAAAGGCACTTGCAACCTGCATTATCAATAAATCCCCTAACATGTAATAGTTCCTGTGGTCCAGAAGGAAAATTGATTAATAATCCAATAAAATCCCTGGGTACTGGACTGAGTACCCAGGGCTCAAAGAAAAGGATATGCACCATTTAAATATGAATTGTTTAATAAAAGAAGCTATAAATTGAATAATAAGAAGTATAGATTGTCACCATACAGGGCTTTTTTTGTTACCTCTTTTTCTTTCCTTTTGTTACGAGGTTATTCAGGAAATAGGAAAAGAAACTTTATATGTTACCAATGACAAGCAAATCTGTACTTCTGTACAGAAGAAATCTGGCACTATCTGAGCACGCTCTATCTGTAACTCAGCACTTTCATATCTTTTGCGTGTTTATTTTTGAGTCTCACCGTGTACCCCGTGCTGTTTTCTAATTTACAACCTGTCTACCTCAGCTTCCAGAGTGGAGGCTTACAAGCATGCGTCACAAAGCCCAGCTTTAGAATCGTATTTTCTAAGTGTGTTACGTTGCATACATGTGAAATCATGCAGGGATGTTATTATTATTAAAGCCATATGGGAATGAAAGCTTTTATGATCAATGATGTAACATGTAAGTAAATCTATAAAAAAATAAGCCAGGGAATGCTCTGGGCATCCAGGAGGCTGAGGCAGGAGGATGTGAGCGTCTGAGGCCAGCCTGGTCAGCAGAGTGAGCCCTGAGTCATCAGACCAAACCAAGTGTGAACATCATGCCCAGTCTAACAATGTACTTCTCTCATGGGACACTTTGTAGCAGCACAGAGCAGGTGTGTGGCGAGGTGTAAAAGGTTATTCTGATGTTTATAGAAATAGGCAGGCCTATCATGGATGAATTAGCAATTGCCAATGCATATCTAAAAATAGATCATAGTTATTGCCTCTTGGGAAAAGAAATGAGGCAGAGGGCTTGACGCACGCTTTGTACTGCATGCACATTTGCACCATTTGATTTTGAGACCTTGTCTGCCCTGCTCATGTTGATAAGCAGGCTGGAGAGAAGGCTCAGTAGTTTAGAGTGGAAGACTTACCTGGGAGGAAGCGATCCAGAAGGTCCTCACCGGGACCAAGGGAGAGGGACTGAGTTGGGGTTTGGAGGGCGGTGTTGACAGGTCTCTAATTAGCCTCTCTTCTCCCCATTCCTAGCGGAGCTGCCGAGGTCCTCGGCTGTGAGGTTAGCCTCTCTCCGGGACCTGCCCGCCCAGCTGCTGGAGCTGTACCAGCAGGGCTTCTCATTGGCTGCCCTGCACCCCTTTGTCCAGCCAACACACAGACAAGAGAAGATACTCCTTGAGCATATCTTTAGGGCCATCCTGGTCAAGAAAACCAACAGGTAAGGACCCAGCACTGGTTAGCATCACGTCACGTGAGGACTAAGGCATTTGGGGGACGGAGGATGGGATGGATTTGTGTGTCATCCCTGGGGTCCTGTCTTCTGGCAGGGAAGCCAAAAAGGACAACCAGAGAGAAGTCCATGGCATCCTGTGATGACAGACAAGTGCCATGTCTGACTGCAAGTGGAGTTGAAATTCGTATCTCTTCCTTTAATTTCTGGGTGAAACTCAGCTACAACAACGTCTTCTTTGCAGAAGCACGTGCCCAGAATCATGCAGCCAGTAAAAACATAATAAAACCATTAATCTGAAAAGCCAGGGCTGGAAACAACATTTTATTAAAGGCTTTATACCAGCTCACTGTTTCTCTCTGAAGTTTAGAAATACTTCAAAAATGTGAATCCACCAGTTCTGTCCATTACATCTGAATAGCACACTTTCTCACCCCCACCTCCCACCCACACCCCACACCCCACACCCCACACCCATACCCCACACCCCACACCCATACCCCACACCTCACACCTCACACCCCACACCCCACACCCACACCCCACACCCCACACCCCACACCCATACCCCACACCTCACACCTCACACCCCACACCTCACACCCACACCCACACCCCACACCCCACACCCACACCCCACACCCCACACCCTACACCCATACCCCACACCTCACACCTCATACCCCACACCTCACACCCACACCCACACCCCACACCCCCCACCTCCCACCCACACCCCACACCCCACACCCCACACCCACACCCCACACCCCACACCCCATACCTCACACCCCCCACACCCCACACCCCACACCCCACACCTCACACCCCACACCTCACATCCCACACCCCACACCCCACACCCCACACCCACACCTCACACCCCACACCCCATACCTCACACCCCCCACACCCCACACCCCACACCCCACACCCACACCTCACACCCCACACCCCACACCCCACACCCCACACTCACACCTCACACCCCACACCCCACACCCCACAACTCACACCCCACACCCCACACCCCACACCCCACACCACACACCCCACACCCCACACCTCACACCCCACACCTCACACCCCACACCTCACACCCCACACCCACACCTCACACCTCACACCCCACACCCCACACCCCCACACCCCACACCCCACACCCCACACCTCACACCCCACACCCCACACCTCACACCCCACACCCACACTTCACACCCCACACCCACACTTCACACCCCACACCACACACCTCACACCCCACACCCCACACCTCACACCTCACACCCCACACCCCACACCCACACCTGACACCCCACACCCCACACCCCACACCACACACCCCACACCCCACACCTCACACCCCACACCTCACACCCCACACCTCACACCCCACACCCACACCTCACACCTCACACCCCACACCCCACACCCCACACCCCACACCCCACACCTCACACCCCACACCCCACACCTCACACCCCACACCCACACTTCACACCCCACACCCACACTTCACACCCCACACCACACACCTCACCTCACACCCCACACCCCACACCTCACACCTCACACCCCACACCCCACACCCACACCTGACACCCCACACCCCACACTCCACACCCCACACCCACACCTCGCACCCCGCAACCCGCACCCCGCACCTCACACCTCACACCTCAAACCCCACACTTTACACCTCACACCTCACACCTCAAACCCCACACTTTACACCCCACACGTCACACCTCAAAGCCCACACTTTACACCCCGCACTTCACCCCCTCTACTCCACACCCAGTGTTGTCATTGGGCTGGTCTTGATTTTAACTTTCAAGATGATTTGAGGATATTTTTCAGTCTGGTTTGTCAAGATGAGTGTTACTTTTACTTGTTATTTGACTTGTGCCCGAGTCTTTCAAAAGGAGCAATACTCATTTTAAATGCTTAAAAAATAATGGTAAGAACGGCAAGTACAACAGGTCTAGCTGGGTTCATAATGATAAAATCTGAAGCCGACTGTGGCGGTGGACACCTGTGATCTCGTCACTTGGGAGATGAAAGCGAGATCAGAAAGCCAGAGGATCAGGCTGGCCTCAGCAACGCAGTGACTTCCAGGCCCGTCTGTGTTACATGAGACTCCAGCTTAGTGAATACGAAAGTAAATACATACAAATTTGAGAAAGGAAATGGGATTTACCCTCTGGCCAGCGGTCTCGGAAGGAACAGACAACAAAGCTTGTGTTTTAAAGGAGAGGGTAGAGGCAGGTCGTGTTTGTCTTTGTAAAAGTCACTCTGCAGTCGGCATGGCATCAGCCTACTATACTCACAAGGGACACCTGTGCATGAGGTGACATGCCAAGGTGGACTTCTCTTTATTTCATAGCGATTTAGTGAGGTGGCGATTGCTTTTGTGATTGTCCCAGGTCACTATATTGCTTGTAGGGTGACACTTTGCAGTATCTGCTTTTTACACTTCCTGGCTTCTCTGGGTCCATCAGCCGTGGATCAATATCTGTGTAATTACATGAGGAAATTATTCTGGAGACCATGGTGGTTTTGCATATAATGACAAAAGCTTATGTTAACAGAGTAGTCATTCTGTATCACACGTGATAGCTATAATTTTGTCTGCACCATTGGTTCATGAAATGGAAACTCTGACTTGCTCCTAGTTTTGCAGGGTAGAGACCCAAAGATCATGCAGCAAGACCAGAGTCTGAATCGAGAGTCTGTATTAAGCTACCAGCAACTGCCTGGAAAGAAATTCTTTTCACAGAGCAGCCTAGAATGCATTTTACAAGAAACTTTTAAAGGCAAAGAACTCAGAAAAAACTGCATCCTGGTTGGCAGTTGCAGGGGACTGTGAAGCAAGCAAGCAGCTTAACAGAAGCCAAAAACCTGCAGTTATCTGGGGCGTTTTGACCCTGAGTTTCTAGAACAGGATTGATTACTTTCATGGTGGGGATAGAAAAAGATGGGATTTTTCACAGTGGAGGTAGAAAAAGGAGGGCTCAATTTCAGGATAAATCAAAGATGGCTCCAGTTGAGACAAGATGGAGCAATCTTTTCTCTGTCACACTAGGAACTGAATGCCAATTCCTGCATTCTTACCTTTAGGTGATCTTAGAGGAACTGCTTTTGTTACCCACAGCTTCCCATTTTACCCAACAGCCTTCAGAGAAAACAGAGTTTTGAAAGGGAATCAAATCAAGCAGCTTCAGTAAGTGGCATATGTGTTATATGAGGCATAGCCCACTCCAGTGATGCTGATCCTTAGACGTGTCTGTTAGTCTTGGTGTTTAGAGGATATAAGCCCTCTGTGGTCAGATTGCAGGGTGTCCTCTATGTGTTCTGCTGTAGGAGGTTGTAGTTTGTCGCGCGCTACCTTTGCCGATAAAGGAGACGCGGCAAAACAGAATTCTTCTGACAACAGTTTATTGAACAGCTCTTTTAGACAACAGATGGAGAAGGGACCCCAAGTCTAGATAACCCCCAGCTAATATAGAGTTCTGGGGAATGTTTTTCCCTGCCAATTGGTGCTCTTGCAGAACCTAATTAGTATACTGCCTTCAATCGGCAGCTTTTACGATCCCAATTAGCATGTGGTTACCTTGAGCAGATTACACAGCCAGTGCATGCGCAAAAGCAAACAACGCTCCCGTGAAGAACCAGGAAGCAGGAAGCCGGCGCCATCTTCTAATGGCGAATAATATCGGCTCCCAACATCTCCCCCTTTTACTTTAATTAATATGTCAAACTGTAACCATGTGTTTACCGATCTAGCCCGCTGATCCAACAGCTTTGAGCGATCAAGGAGGCTACATGGAGGAGGACCCTGTGTACCTTTATCCCGTGCAATGGGAACACGAGCCCTGGGAGGTAACACAGGTCTGCCTTGTGGTATCCTGGTGCAATGGGATCCTGAGCCCTCAGGAGTACCAGTATTCAAGACAGTGTCTCATTGTTTGAGCATATTCAACCAAGCTTGAGGGGATGCTCCCTGTTCCACAGCAAGCAATGTCTGTGCGATCACCACTTTGTCTCTTTTTTGTTGTTGAATGAATTTGCAGAGCAACCAAAGACAAAGAAACAGTCCCCCAGCAAATAGGATGCCAAAAATCCCAACTCCCACCCATTCCTTGAAATAGGAGAAAGCAGAAGAAAGCCAAGTGGAGAGCCCCTGGGTGAGGGAAAGGTCAAGTCGAGTGGAGTTGATCTGTATAATGGCCATCCGTAATCTTCTCATTATTGCATCAAATTCAGCAGACCAATTGTACTGTAGCTGTTGAGACAATTCTTTAGACAGATTAGCCGCTCGGGTAAGATTTTTATATTGTATGGATGTCACACATAACCCAGGCATTTTTACCTCGCAGCCCAATTGAGCCATCTGCCACAATATATCAATCTGTTCCTGAACCAAATCTATATGTTGGTTCACAATCATGAGTCCACCTCTAATCTGAGCGTTCACAGAGGCTTGGACATCAATGGCTTGGCTGACCGAGGCTGAGAGATTGTTTAAAGTAGCGGCAGTTTTTACCTGACCAGACAAGGCCAGTGCAGAAGCAGTGAGAGATGCGGCTACTGCCGCGGTTGCAACAATGCTGACTATGGCCGCAGTTATGCCAAAATCCCGCTTTTGTCTGAATAAAGTCAATGTGTTGGCGGTTCTCACAGGAATTGGGACAAATCGAGGCATGCGAGCCACGGTGGCTGTTTGATGTGAGCTCGCGTTCCAGCATAAGGTATAGGAACAGCTGTTATAGTTGCAAACAACCCAAATAAATGGCGGCCACACACAAACTGGGGTGGCTCCAACTTCTTTTTTATCACTACTGATCTTTCCTGTTGTTTCATCAGATATTATATTACTTGACAACTCCGCCTGAGCTATACCTCCTCCTAGAATCATTGACATAGGTGTTAAATCTGAGCAACTTCCTCCTGAGCCGCAAAGCAGCCATGTATCAGATGGATTGATATCATATCTAAATGGATCCATTTCGGTGAAATTACCATAGCCTTCTAATGGTGAAAATGTAAAAAATTTTCCTTGGAGACTGTGAGCCCTACGACTCTGACATCCAGTCCATGGGAGGAGAGTTGCTCTATCTGCCATCCTGCCTGTGCAAAAAGGGGCATATTGTGGTTGTGTCTTTCTATTTCTTTTCTCATCTGTAGTCTTTTGCCAGGGCCACCAGCCGTAAAGCACAGTGGCATTTGATTTAACAACTCTGTTTATTGTTACTATTTCTCCCATATGTGCATAGGAGAAATTTCCTAGCTCAATGCATGGCTGATCATTAGTATTATTAGATAAGATTGTAAAGCATAGGCTACCATTCACCCTCCAAGTCTCATTAGTACTTACAGCTGCTAAATTCTGGTCCATGGGCAAAAAGGGCAAGCCCAAGGATTCGTTAGTTGTAAAAAACCGGGGGAATACCTGTGCATCATGCATCACCGGCATGGGTTTTGGGAGTGTTGACATTATACCCCAATGTAGTTCTTCAGCTTGTGTCTGTTGGCTCAGGAGTATCCATGTCATGATCCATAGTTCTGGGTTCCACATCTTCTTTTTTGATAATTCTGGTTAGCCTTGTAGGTACCCAGATTGGGTTTTCTTGGTCCTGTGGGAAAACACAAATAGCTCCCCTGGATCTTATTAATATTGGATCCGGGCCTTTCCATTGATTATTGATCACATCTTTCCATTTGACTTGTTCTTTCGGAACAGTATGAGAAGCATGTCTGTCCGCAGCAGACCGTCCTTCTGAGTCCAAATTTAAAAAATTTAGAGTAAATAGGGATAGGGAAATAGATGTCTTAGGTCCCATGGCGGGGCCTATTCCTCCCCTTTGTTTTTGTAGGTAGACTTTTAAAGTGCCGTTAGCACGTTCCACAATGCCTTGAGCTTGTGGATTATAGGGTAGCCCAGTCACGTGATGAACTCCTATTTTCTGACAGAATTGTTGAAATGGCTTAGATGTATACGCCGGACCATTGTCAGTTTTTAGTTGTAATGGTTTGCCTCAGGCTGTCCATGCCTCTAGGCAATGAGTGATTACATGAATCACCTTTTCTCTCGCCAAGGGGGTTGTATGGATAATGTCAGAACAGGTATCCACAGATACATGAATATATTTCATTTTTCCAAAGCCATTATAATGAGTCACGTCCATTTGTCAAATATGTAATGGCTGTAACCCTCTAGGGTTAACACCAAAGGATGGCACAGAGCGAAACTCTGTACAGTTGTTACACTTAAGTATAATATCTCGAGCTTCAGCACGAGATATATGAAATTTTTGTCTCAATGTATTAGCTGGGACATGATATAGGGTATGGAATTCAGAAGCCAATTGAATAGGAGAGGTAGCTAAATAAATCCCTTTTGTAGCTTTATCTGCCATGGCATTAGTAGTAGCCATGGGGCCAGGTAACAGAGTATGAGCTCTAATATGTTGAATGAAGAAAGGATTAGTTCTGTTTATTATTGATGTCTGTATATCCAAAAATACAGTAGCCACTGTGTTTTTAGAGTTTATTAAATCAACCACTTTTAAAATCTGAACAGCTCTCACTACATAATGAGAATCAGAAATGATATTAACAGGTTCGTGAAATTTTCTCAAGACTGTAGCTACAACAGCACATTCTACAAGTTGTGGAGAGTTAAAATCATATTTGATTTGTGTAGGCTGATTATTTACAACATAACTTCTGATGTCAGTTTTAGAGCCATCAGTATAGATGTCTGTGGCGTTAAGGATCGGGTCTTTTTTAGTGACTTTAGGAAATATAAAAGCATTTGTACGAGCAAAATGTAAGAGTGGATGTTTAGGAAAATGATTGTCAATTTGTCCTGAGAAAATACATCTCAAGACAGCCCAATTATCAATAGTGGCACAAAGTGTTTGCACCTGAAATTTAGTATATGGGCTGATAATTTTCTCTGGTTCTTTGTCAAAGTGTGTCAACGCTAGTTGAATGCCTCTCATAGCCAAATCAGCCACCAAGGTAGGATAATGGCCTAATACATGTCCTGGTGAGGTATGAGAATGAACCCATAACAAAGGCCCCTGTTGCCATAGCACTGCTGTTGGTTGTTTAGGCGACGGGATGATGCATAATAGAAATAACAAGGAGGGATCAACACGTGTCAATAATGCTTCCTTTAAGCATTCTTCCACCTTCTCAAGTGCCTGAGAAGCTTCAAGTGTTAATTCTCTATGAGAGGTTATTGCCGAATCTCCTTCCAGAATTTTAAATAAGGGTTGTAGTTCAGCAGTTGTTAACTTCAGGTAAGGTCTTATCCAGTTAATATCTCCTAACAATTTTTGAAAGTCATTTAAAGTCTTTAATGAATCTCTCCTTATTGTCACCTTTTGTGGCTTAATAGTAGTAGAGGTTATTATAGATCTTAGAAATTTATTCACGTCTCCTTTTTGTATTTTTTCTGGTGCTACAAACAACCCCTTATCTTTTAGATTTTCCATCAACATGGCAAATGCTTGATGCAATACTTTTAGATTATTAAAGCAAAGCAAGATATCATCCATGTAATGACAAATTCTAATTTTTTTATACTTATCTCTAACAGGTTGAATTGCCGCTGCCACATAGATTTGACACATGGTAGGACTATTAGCCATACCTTGTGGCAGTACTTTCCACTGATGTCTATTATCAGGTTCTTTATGATTAACACTGGGCAAAGTAAAAGCAAATCTAACTTTATCTTTATTATGTAAAGGAATTGAGAAAAAACAATCTTTAATATCAATAATGATCACATCCCAGTGTCTTGGCAATGTAGAAAGGAGAGGTAGCCCTCTCTGTATAGGGCCCATGATTTGCATTTGTCTATTGATGGCTCTTAAATCATGGAGAAGCCTCCATTTTCCTGACTTTTTTTTATTACAAATATTGGAGTATTCCATGGGGAATGGGAGATCTCTAAGTGTCCCAATGTTACTTGTTTTTGGACTAATTCTTTTGCTGCTTGTAATTTTTCAGAGGTAAGTGGCCATTGAGGAACCCACACCGGTTCCTCTGACTGCCAAGGTATAGGAATTGCCTCCTCAATGGCCTCTAGGAAAAACCCAGTCCTGTCTTGTCTTGTTTATTTTTTATAGGTATTGGACTGGTACGCCCCTGTAAAGCCTTCCCTAAACCTCTTCCTGGCACACATCCCATCTTTTTCATCATGTTTTGACTTTGGGGGGAATAATCATTCGTAAGTCTAAAGTCCATTTGTTTAAGAACATCTCTTCCCCATAAGTTAATAGGAAGTGACAGGACGTATGGGATAACAATGCCTTTTTTTCCTTCTGGATCTTCCCAATGCAGCGTTTTAGCACTGACATTGGGAGCAGCTTCATACCCTAAACCCTGTAGAGACTGCTCTGACTGATTTACAGGCCATTCCGGAGGCCACCAAGTAGTTGAAATAATGGTGGTATCTGCTCCAGTGTCTAACAACCCTGTGAACATTTTTCCTTCAATTGTTAGCTCCAGAGTTGGCCTCCTATCTAGCTCTAATGATAAAAAGGTATGGCCTCCTCCTGAGGACCCAAATCCCCGGTTTCCTCTGACCTGATCTTTGTTTGGAAACATGTTATGTAGACTGGGGAGAACAAGAAGCTGAGCTATTCTATCCCCAGGAGAGATAGAACTTATTCCTCGGGGGAAGAGCACATGATCTTTATGCATCCTTTATAGTCCTGATCAATGACTCCTGGATGCACTACTAATCCTCTCAAGGTAGTGGATGATCTGCCAATAACCAATCCTACGGTGTCAGGAGGTAACGGACCGTGTAGATCCGAGGGGATAGGCTGACACCCCATGGTAGGAGTTAGTACTGTTCTGGTGGTGGAGTGTAAGTCCAATCCTGCTGATCCGGAGGTGACCCTCCTGATGATGCCGCTTTCACAGACCCGCGGAGTGGTGTCTCCTCTACTGCCCCATACATTTGAGGGCCCTGGGGACGGGGGCCCCTCTGCCCGTTTTTTGACTGTTCAGTAAGAGGTCTCCCTTTGACGTCTTTGACTGATCTGCATTCATTTGCCCAATGTTTTCCTTTATTACATCTAGGGCACATTCCTGGCTGTTTTCTTCCTTCATTTTGATTGTCTTTGACATTACCTCGACATTGTCTCTGGACATGACCAGCTTTACCGCACTTGTAGCACTTTATAGCATTACCCTTTTGTGCGGATAAAATTGTAGCAGCTAATCCTGAGTTTGTTAAGGGTCCCCCTATCTCTCTACATGCTTTCATCCAAGCACTCAATCCTTTTTCTTTCCATGGGGTAATTGCCTGTCTACATTCCTTTGTACATTGCTCAAAAATCAGCTGTTCTATCAGAGGCATAGCCGTATCAGGGTCTCCAAAAATCCTCCCTGCTGCTTCCATCATTTTAGCAACGAAGTCTGAAAACGGCTCATTAGGTCCCTGAATAATTTTTGTTAAATTCCCTGTAACCTGTCCTTTGTTTGGCAAACTCTTCCAAGCTTTTACTGTTGTTTTATTAATTTGCTCATAAACCTCAGGCGGATAAACTGTTTGATTAGCAGCCCACTGGCCTTGTCCCGTAAGCATGTCATAAGTCCAGTGCGGGTGTTGATTAGCTGCATTCTGTCTTGTCTGCCCTGCACATAAGTCTTGAAAAATAGATTTCCAATCCAAATATTGTCCCATAGTAAGACATGCCTTAACAGTGTTATACCAATCCTCAGGAGTCAGGGCCATGGACGTTAAGCGTTCCATTAGTGCCTGAGTAAAAGAGGCATTAATGCCGTATGTTTGTACTGACTGTGTTAGGGCCTTTAACTGCTTAATATCCAAAGGAGAATACCGTCTCTCTTGATTATCCTCCCACACTGGAAAAGCTGCCCTAATCTTCTTTCTTTCCTTTTCTGGGATCATAGAGCTAGATACCTTTTTCTTTTCTGGTGTAGTTTTAGTCTTTCGCCGGACTACTACCACTTCCTCCTCTAAAGGGGGAGCGGAAGGGTTAAATCCAGGCGCATAAGGAGGATCAGGCTCATATCTTGTAGCTTCCTCCTCCAGTTCGACCTGCTCCTCAGGGTCTAGCTCTTTTTGTTTTTGTTTTGAGCTAAATGAGTCATCTTGTTTTTTTCCCTCCGAGGACGTCTCCTCTGAGGAAGAGAAACTAACCTTGAGTTTTTGAAACTCTTTTAACACTGGGTATAAACTTTTTCCCTTTTCTTTTGGGTTTTCTTTCTTTTCCTTACTCACTAGAGTCTTAATTAGAGGCTTCTTTTTTGTATTTATGCCTCTCTTCTCCTCTGCTTCTGATAGACTATCTTGATGGTCGGCTAATGCTCGTTGTCCTTCCTTTACTTGTTCTTTACATTTCTCATCTTCTAGACAGGCCCTAATTAATTTAAAGACAGGCCATGTCCCCGGTCTCAACCTAGATTTCTCCTTTTCGTTAGCTAGATCTATTCCGAGTTTGTCCTAGGAGCCCTTAGTTAGGGACCCTGTACCAACAAACCACGGTGCTACGCGATCTATTTCTTTTAAAAAATTTCTCAGCACCCTTTCTGGTATCTTCAAGCCTCTCTGCTTAAGCAACGCCTGCATTGCATCCAGAATCGGCTTTATCTGTTGATTTCCCATGCTTCCTTTATCTACAGGAGTAGGAGCGCTTGCTCAGTTATTTACCTGAGACTGACAGCGAATTATGTGGTGGTACAGAAAGGATACGTGCACTTTTTACCACTTTTCCCACAGTTGAGACACAGACAGCACACCAATACAAAAAAGAAAGCAACAAGCACGAACACCGCGAGAGCAAGATAGATCATACCTTGCAGAAGAGCGCCTAGGCTCCACGCGCCGTCAGTTCTGAATTCCTCTCCGACGAGCAGTCGGGGTCCCTCGTATAGTTCCTCTGCCCAGGAGTCGGCAGCTTCCCGGGTTTCGGCACCAATTTGTCGCGCGCTACCTTCGCCGATAAAGGAGATGCGGCAAAACAGAATTCTTCTGACAACAGTTTATTGAACAGCTCTTTTAGACAACAGATGGAGAAGGGACCCCAAGTCTAGATAACCCCCAGCTAATATAGAGTTCTGGGGAATGTTTTTCCCTGCCAATTGGTGCTCTTGCAGAACCTAATTAGTATACTGCCTTCAATCGGCAGCTTTTACGATCCCAATTAGCATGTGGTTACCTTGAGCAGATTACACAGCCAGTGCATGCGCAAAAGCAAACAACGCTCCCGTGAAGAACCAGGAAGCAGGAAGCCGGCGCCATCTTCTAATGGCGAATAATATCGGCTCCCAACAGTAGTTGTTATGCTGTTGTGTAGGCTCACCAAGAATGACAAGGAGACATTTTCATAGGTGCAAACTCTGCCAGACCTCAGCAGAGGGAACCACTGTCAGAGCAGGTACCACACTGGACAGTGAAACCCTGAGCATCTGAGCTGAGGTATTTTTATTGATCTGGAAGTCCTCAGGTGTTCTCCTGATA
Source organism: Cricetomys ansorgei (assembly GCA_026225945.1). Taxonomy (NCBI): domain Eukaryota; kingdom Metazoa; phylum Chordata; class Mammalia; order Rodentia; family Nesomyidae; genus Cricetomys; species Cricetomys ansorgei. Next base: position 11,170,765 of record JAMJFZ010003581.1, on the reverse strand, counting down.
GCATGTGCAGATCATGAGCAATCATGAATCCCACACCTGCAGGCAATACAAAATGCCAAGGCCTAGACAACCCTTTTCCAAATGGTGCACAAAACAATCATTGTATGCATAACTAAAAATAAACTTCTGGAACAGGAGGTGCTAGCACAGGACCTGAATGAGATATGTGTATTACAAACGCAAGGATGCAAATGTGAAGATATGTTCCTTCCTTCTCTTGCACTGGAGTAGTACTCTCAATCTAATTTGTCTGTGCATCTCTTGGGGATGATGCTAAAGAACATTCTGGTTCATCAGGTCCTCGTTCAAGCCTGGGATGCTGCACCTTCATTGTGGTTCTAAATGATGCTAATACTGCTGCTTCATGGACCACACTTTTGAGAAGCAAGGGTGAAGAGGTCCTGACTCATTCTTATTTGGCACTGTGCCTGCTATCACCCATACTGTCAGGGTTTACTGCTCTCCTCTCTGGGGCAGCTTTAGGCGCAGAGAAAAGTAAAGAGGGGCCCAAGGCCGGTTGGAGGGACCATACTCTAGGCTGCATGTGGTCCCTGAGACGTGGTATAGTGTCAGGGACATCAGTGGAATTTTCTGAGCCTCCCAGAGTGTGAGGTTGATGACAGGATTTGCAAGGCATGTTCAGTCATATGATCAGCTGAGCTGGGTAGGGAAGCCACTGCTTAATAACATAGCAATCCTCATTTTATCCCTTGTAAGCCAGCCAGGAGAGCCAGGGTTTAGACGGGGAAGAAGAAAATAAAGTTCTTAAGGTCAAGCCACTAGTGTGTGGGCAAGTTTTCCAGAAGAGAGGATGGCGGTCTCCTTGGTCGGAGTTCATCCTCTACCCTAGGGTGCCCGGCCCACTGCTCTGTTGGTGCTAATGCACATTCCGTGTCCTGGGTCAGCTGGTACAGAGAAACGAATGCCTCCATTACTTTGTGATGGATCTTTGGAACTGATTTGGAGCTGCAAAAATCTGATAATCTACCAAGTAAAACAAAGGAAGCATGGCCAATGCGTCTCTACTTCTGTCCTGAGTGGTGTTGGGCGGAAGGCTGACGGCTGAAGTGGGGTCATTAGAAGTACTCTTTTCTTTTGTTGTTTGTTTGTTTGATTTCAAGACAGGGTTTCTCTGCTGTAACTCTGGCTGTCCTGGAACTCACTCTGTAGTCCAGGCTGGCCTTGAACTCACAGAGTTCCACCTGCCTCTGCCTCCCAGGTGCTGGTATTAAAGACGTGCACCACCACCACCTGGCATAAGAAGTAGTCTTAAAGGTTCTTTTCTCTTCTGGCCAATGTGATAACTGTATTTTCCTGCATCAGGAACCCGCCTCCATCACCATACAACTGTAAGCAAGCAAACAAGCAAACAAATGGAAAGCTCACGAAACTCTGTATCAGCAGGTAGTTGGAGAAATAAAAACAGAAGAAAACATGTGATTAATTTTTAACATGAACAGATAATGCAACACTTTTTAGCAAAGACTGCCAACGTCTGACAGCCATAAATGCTGTTAAGAGAAATTATTTAGCTTTGGAGAAGGGAGTGAGTGCCTAGTTAATATTATTCCCCAAGTAGGGCACACTGAAAGAGAGGTAGCAGAACTTTCTGCTTTACTGTTGGTCCAAATGAAGTATACTGGCAAGAACCATCACAGAATGACTACTTGAAAGTACCTGAAACTTCTCGCTAAACCTGAAGAATTTGAAAAGCGAACACAAAGTTTTTGGCAACTAACTGGACTTTGGGGTATGCACTGATATCAAGAAAAGAACAGCTTGATTCAAACTTATTTTAATCCACCCATCCATCCAGCCAGCCAGCCACCCATCCATCTATCCATCCATCCATCCATCCATCCACCCACCCACCCATCCATCCATCCATCCATCCATCCATCCATCCATCCATCCATCCACCCATCCATCCACCCATCCATCCATCCATCCACCCATCCATCCATCCATCCACCCACCCATCCATCCACCCATTCATCCATCCATCCAGCCACCCACCCACCCATCCATCCATCCATCCATCCATACACCCACCCATCCATCCACCCATCCATCCATGCGTCCACCCACCCATCCATCCACCCATCCATCCATCCATCCATCCATCCACCCACCCATCTATCCATCCATCCACCCATCCATCCATCCATCCATCCACCCACTCATCCATCCACCCACCCATCCATCCATGCACCCACGCCCACTTCCCCACCCACCCACACATCCATCCACAAACACCTGTGAAGGTTGTGAGAATATCATAGATGTATTTCTAGACCATCATGACAAACAGATATCACAAATAAAACAAGTCATGTTTTTTGTTTCCGACTGTACTATATTCTTATTATGAATGTAAAAAAAAACATTATGCTTTACAAAGGTACACACCTCAACTTTAAAAGTAGTTTATTGCTAAAAGATGCTAACGATTATCTAAGCTGTCAGGAAGATGGTGTCAGTAGGTGGGCTCAGCATGGTTGCCACAGACCTCTGGGTGTTTGTCAAACACAGACTACCTGCAAAGCATGATAAGACAAGAGGTCGAAGGTCGTTTTAAGACATTGTTTCAGGGACTCTACCTGGGTGCAAGGTAGAGGGCTCAGTTGGATATAGCACTTGCTTCCCTAACAGTCTGGCTGAGAAAATTCTCATGACATGCCCATGATGTCACCCTTCTGCTGGACTAGAAACTGTGTTTCAACCTGGGCCTTGTCTCCTTAGAATATCAAGTTACTAGCTTGGCAGCCTGTACCTGCGGGCCTCATTTCTTTGGGGCAAACTTAGGAGCACTGAGCATGAGGAGGGAAGAGTTTATTCAAGTCTCATAAGGAATGCTCTGTAGTGCCATTTGGGTAATTGGAGAATGTCTTGATAAACTAAAATCCTCCCAAAGCAGTATTCAGCACAGGATGATGCCTCTGAACCCCACCATTTGACAAGTTTCACTTAAATCCACAAAAACACCATCAGGTCTTTTCTCGTGAAAATCATGTTAGCTGCCATTCCATTTCAAGATGGTGGGTCAAACCACGTTCCTGTGTCGATTGCTCTTGATTGGAGCATATTAAATTCAGCCAAAGTCAGTTCCTTGGGTGACCCCAGCATAAATAGCTGAACATGGAATCTTGAATAAGTGGAGAGACTTTGTACCCGCCTTCTTAATTCTTTCTTAAGACCACTTAGTGGTTTTAAACACACAGTGTAGTTGCATATTGTTTGAATTCTAAGTGTGGCTAAGTTACCCTTCTTTTTTCTTTTTCCTGTGCCGTTTTCCTTACAGTGAATTGCCAAAAATCGTAAGGCTTCAAAGCTAAGAGAAGTTGGTTCTTGAAACATTGTCGTGTCTGATGCTTTATGACTGGATTTAATTCTAGGTGGTTTTACAGTTGTAGGTGGAGAAATCCACTATGATGCTCCAGTTCCCAGCCACCAAATCGTGGTTCATAGGCAGAGCTAGTTTTGAGTTGGTTCGTTGTACTGATAGAGTTTTCATCACTGATGGATTGAAGCTACTTGGATCCAGGTACCCTAGAGTAAAGCCTAACGTGGTACAGCAACCAGGCATCTGGTAGGTAGGTGCCTTTTGGCCTAGGGAAAAGGACTCGCAGGAGAGCTATGTAAACAAGACAACATGCATCTGATCAAAATTGCCCTTGGCGATCTTTTTAGGTTCCCGTGAAATGCAACACTGCCAAGTCTTTCTACTTGGCTAGTGTGCTTCCTTCGGGACTAGCTGGTTTGGTTTTACAGTTAAGTTCTCTCTAGGTTGGTGAGAAGCCTTGTTGGTATGCAGACATGTGTGGGAACTAAGGCTGAGGACCAGGAGCTCCCTTCTGCCATTTGGAGGGTATTCTGTGGCCCATCTTCTGGTGACTACGATAATTGAATTGCTGACTGTCCTGAAACTCTGTAGACCAGGCTAGCCTCAAACTCACAGAGATCTGCCTGCCTCTGCCTCTCGAGTGCTGGGATTAAAGGTCTGTGTCACCACTGCCTGGTGACATTGAACTTCTAAGGTGAACGTGTATTATATAATTTTGTTGCACAAAGATGACTCTAAAGCCATCCCCCTAGGTCTTAAGAATCTCACCTTCCACGGCTGTAAACTAGATATACCATTATGGTGATGTCAAACTAGTACTTCATTACTAGTTTGCATCTTTTGCAGGAGTTTGTCAAAGGAGGCCCCATTGAAATGGAGGCCCAGAGCTCATCATTAGCTCTGTATCTGGAGAGATTGGTAGATTTGAACAGGGAGAGCTGTGGTAGGTAGGACCTTCTAGGCACGGAGCCTGGCCCAATACAGCCCGAAGCCTGAGAAAGCAGGGTGTGGACCATGGGGAAGTGGTTGGGAGAGGCTGGAGACCAGGAGCTGGAACAAGGCTGAGAGAGGCTTCTGGGAAGCTAAGACTGGATCCTGCTCCATCCGTGGCCTGGAAAAAGGCTGCCATGTTCTCCCAAGGCCAGGTTACTCCATCCATCCCTTTGAAAAGGTGCAGTTGGTTGCTGAGATCTATATAGTAGGCAATTTCATTCTTAACCAACCATGTAAGGAATCTGAGACATTTTCCCTCTCAGACCCATCAGTCAGCTCTCCTCCTAAACACTTACGGAGCAGAACAGATTCCTGAATGCGTCTCCCTAGCCGCCAGTAGCAAGTGATAGAAGGAGGCCATTCTTTTGGCTTTTTGTTGCTTGGGTTCCAGAAAGGTGAGTCTCAGTAAATACTTAGCCCTTACTCCTAGTTTCTCCTCTTAGAGCAGAGTCTGAAGTTCTGGAGGTTCTTTCTTCAATTTAAAACAAGGCTTGCCTACGAGGGTCTGCTCGTCCGAGTTGAGGACTTCATGGGAATAAGAGGCCCGGTACCTTACGCTGTGCTCACATTGCCCTGTCTTGTACAAGGAAAGCCAGAAGTGGCTTTGGATTTTTATGTGAAGACGTTTGTTTTTCAAATGTTACCTTTAACCCATGTTGCTGGCTGCCATCTTGGATCCACAGAGCTGTCTGTGCTGTGGCTTACTGTGGTCTGTTGTCTCTTCTGTGGGCTTGTTCTCTCTTTCAAGTCATAGTGAACATTGGATTTCTCAGACTCTTCTGTGGCTGTGTTTTATGTGTTGGCCACCTGCTTTCCTCCTTGTGGAATCTTCCCCGATCCTTGGAAACTCATCATTTCTTTGAGTGCTAGCAAGCACTGCCCAGTAGTTTTTGTTAAATAGAGTCGAATAAAACTATGCTCTTGGGGTTAGAGGGATGGCTCAGCGGATAAGAGCACTTACTACTCTCCTAGAGGACCCATACTAAGTTCCTGGCACCCGTGTTGAGTGGTCTACATACAGTGATCTGATACCTCCTTCTGACTTCCAATGGTACCTGCATACATGTGGCATACTCTTATATATACCCTTAAAGATTTTAAAATAAATAATCTTTTTGTTGTTGGTTGAAGAGCAACACAGACTGGAGTGATAGCTCAGCAGTCTGAAGCACCTGCTGCTGTTGCAGAAGACCCAAGTTCTCTAGTCAGCTCCCTCTGTGTCTGCTTGCAACCGTCCCTAGCTCCAGTTCCGGGAGATCCAGTGCCCGCTTCTGGCCTCCTCAGGCACCAGGCTTGCACACAGTACACTTACATACATGGAAGACAAACACTCAACATCAAATAAATAATAGTAATAATTAATTTTCAAAGATTCAAATATTAAAGTCCTGCCCTGGAATTTAGCTACAATTATTCACTAAAGAATCTGTAAGTTCGTTACAAACGACTCTGAATTTGGCTTTATTCACTTACCAAAAGCAGGGGGACATCTGGATAATATAGCTACACAGCCTGGAATGAAAATAATGGACACACACACACACACACACACACACACACCTTTCATGGACAAAAAATATCAGCATTTTGCCACAAGATTGTTTGTATGCTATTTCTCACTCTTAAAAGGAACATCTAAAGGATGCCCTTCAAAGGAAGGGAACTCTTTGTAGACCTTAAGTGAAGCATGAATGCATTTTGTTGCCCCCCCTTTTTTTTGTGGCCCACAAGATAACAGGAACATTTTCTTTGGCATTTGAAAAGGGCAAAATTGGAAAAGTGCAGAATTATATTGGAACTAAAAGGAAAATTCTTTTAAAAATTATAGTTGCAAGTGTCCTCTTTAAGTGGACTCGTATCTCTTCATCTCTAATTTTTACCAATTACTTTAACTCTTGGGAGAATTATAGGGCTTCTAGAAAGAGGCTTCATAATTAAGGAAAATACACAGGGGCTGAAAGCATCTACCAAAGCGTGCCCTAGAAAATGCTCACACTTGAGCCTGGAGAGCAGCCTGGAGCTAGCCGATTTTTGGGATCACAAATGGGGCAAAGAGTAGCTGTGGGCTTGGCGGTGACTGACACGTGTTACTGTGATGGGGAGCACAGCAACAGGCTTGTTTCCAGAGAGCAGAGAAATCCAGGAAGGTAGACTAGACCTAGCCTGATTCTTAAATCTGAGTAGAGAATAAATAAGCAGATGTCTGTAAGATGTGTGTAAGTCATTATTGTGGATTCAGACACAGGAAGGGTGTCCTCTGGTTCCTCAGCTTCCCATGGTATGTGTCAAACCTGATTAACTCTTCGTTGCCCCTTCACAACCCCCAGAAGCTGTTTGGTGTCACCCAGCCTACTCTAATTTATTCTTCCTATTTCCCAGGTCCCCTTAGGAGCAACACCCTTTCTGGTGTGTTGAAGTCACAGGATTCCTTGTTAATTATTGTGTTTGCACTTCTGCTAGTATGCCAGCACCAAGCCAGGGGAAGGGGTTTTTGTTTTTTTGGATTTTTTTTCCAATCTACACCCCTAGACATTGGCCTCACTTTTCATTCTCTTCCTCCCGAGGGTCGGCCTTTGTCCTAGTGAAGAAAATAGGAGAGACATGCTTGGTTTGTGTGCAGGTTCATTTCCCTGCTCTCAGCGCTCTATCTCACAGGCTCTAATGCCTGTGTCTTTCCCAATATATGTTTTTCATTTTTATTTTTGTCAAATTAGCATTCGAGCGGTTTCCAGTCTTTCCCAACAAGTATTCCAGAGTGGCAGAGAACCGTAAGCAGGCAGCCGCCACACAGATGCAGGAGCATTGCATTTCTGTGAGTTTCCTGTTGATGTTAAAAGGCACATGAATACCATAGTACCCTGAGGTACCTGTGCTTGTTTTTAAATAAAATAAGGCCCCTTGCTCCTACACAGTCACCCACTCTTCAAGCAATGGATTCTTTAGGGGGGAGATTTACTCTGTGGCATCGTAGGGAGCCAGGGGGGACATTGAGACACAATTTTGAAGGCTGTATGCATACATAACAGGTAATTCAGCTGTAAATAATTTTCTTAAAGCATTAGATTTTTGGATTTATATGCCTTATCTGTACTAAATTTAGGAATTCAGATGGTCTTGCTTTAAATTTTCCTGGCATCCTTTTTCTTCCCTAACTCTTTCCTCCTCTTTGCAACTGATGGACATTACTGTTGATAGTACCTGGAAACCAGCAGTACTAATTGAATTTTACATTTCCAGTAAGAATATAGTAAGGAGCAGGCGAGAAATAACTTTGCGTTGCCCAGGAGGACATTATTAGTGGTTTCCATGTTCTGGAGATCTTGATGTGATGGTTAGCTCCCTGATCTATCCAAGTGTCATTCTAAAATAGTTTAAATGGTGGAAAGATGCATCCATTTTTGCATACATGTAAATGCTATAAATATGATCTAGTGAGGTTCATTTCATTTGCTTCCTATTCATCCACCACGAGCTGGAACTTAACACGGCTACGAAGATTTTAAAATCCAAATTAGAAACTCCCATTCATGCAACACCTGTTCCTGAGGGTCTGAGAGTCCTTTGCTGCACTCCGTTATGTGTTAAGTATCATAATTGATCCTCACTGTGCCCCCATGACCGTTGCTTTTGCTGGAATATTTGTTGAAGACGTCTTTCTGCATTCAGCTGAGGCTTCATACTCTGCTCCATTTGTAGCAGGAAGGCACTATTATCTTCTCTTATTACCGAGTTCTCACTCTGTGTTCCACAAAAGTAAAGCAGGACTTACTAACAGCTTCTCAGTACTGAAGTGGCCTGGGTGGAGGTCATGTCAGGAGAGGATCTAAGAGTTCCAGTGTCTTTGGCCTCACAGGCCCTGGAGCTTTGTGGAAATGTTCTCAGAGAACTGCAGGAGTCCTCCCAGGTTTGTAGCATCCCTGCTCTCTGTGGAGGGTCTATGGGAGCAGAGACGCATGAATCTGGTAAGCACACGGAACTACTGACACAGATTGTCCATTCTTCTGGCTGCCAGGGTCTGGTCGCTTTCTGCAGGGAGTGGGTCTGGTTCCATGTATGCATTGCTTTCTCTCCACTCTCTCAAAATGAAACTGTGTGGGCACGGTGCCTTCTGGGTCTTCTGAAGTCGTAGCCCTTTTCTTAGAGAGAGAGACAGAGACTGAGAGAGAAACAGAGAGAAGACAGACAGAGAAACAGAGACACAGAGAGACAGAGACAGAGACCGGGTGAACTCATCTCTGCAGAGGGAAGTTTATAACACATCTGTGTCCTTGGCATGGCCCTTCTTAAACCAGTGTTACTTGGGTCCCCCAAAGTGCTGTGCCCCCTAACCTAGATCATACTAGAAAAGAAAACCCTATTTGTCTAGTAAAGAACATTGATGTGTTCGTAGGCGCTTCTTGGTTTGACTTAACCATATTTGGCAGTAATCACAATAGCGCTTCCTCACTATGGAGTCCTCACGCATTGCATACGATACATATTGTCTGTATTCTTGAAGCCAAGGTGAAGAATGTGAACTTCAGAGTGGTAACAGGCCCAGGTTGTCATGAGTGTAGGAACAAAGATCCTCACTGGACTCAGTCTACTTCTACAGCTGTTGCTCTTTCAGCCAGTAAGGGTTGGGGGTTAACTGTTAGAGCTTTTCAACCTGGATGTTTGACATCGTGGATCAGGTCATTGAGTGGCACTGTCCTGTGCCTCGCTGGGCATTCTTGGCATCTATATGCTCGTGGTAACTCTTTCCCATCCCATACTTGAAGCGCAGTCACAAATGCTTCCAGACAAGGCCAAACATCTGCTGATGAACAAGACTGTTTCCAATTGGGAATGCCTGAATCAGGGTTAGTGGGTGTGAGTCAGGCCTCTAACTTTACTCTTTTCTAGGAAGTCAACTTTGCCAAAAAACATTTATCATATTAACCTCATTTTGCCACTGAATGAAATGGCATGTTTATTATGATTAGGCTTTCCATATATACCTTAATTTGTTCCTGATTTTTAAAAGAGATTTACATTTAATTATATGCATATGTGTGACTACGTGTGGATGTATGCATGTGAGTGCAGGTACCTGTGAGGCCAGAAGAGGGCATCAGACCCCCTGGAGCTGAAGTTACAGGTGGTTGTGAACAGGCATGCTGGAAACTGACTTACATCCTCTGAAAGAGCAGCAAGTGCTTTTAACCTCTGAGCCATCTCCCCAGCTCTGTGATTCTTTATTGTTTCTTTGCATTATTTTCTGGGTTTTGCATTATCTTTTTCCCCTGCTGGAGAGCAGACCCAGGGCCTCACATTTGCTAAGCACATGCTCTGCCACTGACCTATAACCCCAACCTCTATATCATATGAATAATTACAATAAATCTGTAGCATGTATGGTAGTCAGTGAACTATGGTCATTTGGGTACATGCATTTTTCTGTATGAAGGCTGAAGTAATTTTCTGCAGTGCACAGTAAAACCTGTTGAAACTGTAATTACATTATCGTAGTAATTTGAAAATAATTTTCACCTTATATTTTAAAGAACATGGGGTTCAAAATTATTGTTAAAAATAAATTGCTTAGAGCTTTGAAGTCTTTTTGAGGAGCCTGTGTACTGTGCTAGGTCTGTAGTTAGTGACACGTGTGGAAGAGACATATCCATCACAGAGGGAGAACTTTTTAGAGTCATTTGCAGGGAAAATTTAAGAGAAAAATGAAGCCACTAGGCACTGATATTTGAGTAGGATTTAGGTTGGAGGTGCCCTGGCTTGATGTGGATGTCGAGCCTCCCTGTTTATCCTTCACGGAGCTGGAGTAGCTAAGCTCAGAGAAACACTTTCAGTTAAGAGCTCATTTATACTTTAACTAAAAATAGCCTTTTGTGGTAAAGTGGAGGAGGGAAGGCAAAATATCTTATTTTATTTTCTTTAAAAAGGTTTATTTTAGTCAGGCGGTGGTGGCACACACCTTTAATCCCAGCTCTTGGGAGGTAGAGGCGGGTGGATCTCTGTGAGTTCGAGACCAGTCTGGTCTACAGAGTGAGTTCTAGGACAGCCAGAGTTACAACAGAGAAACCCTGCCTCAGAAAAAAAAAAAGATTTATTTTATTATTAAAATTTAGAATTGATAGCAGCAGTTAAATTGCATGCGACTGTGTCTGTATTTGTGTAGGGTGCATAAGGTGGATGCCTGCATTGGCTCGAGGTGTTACAGTCCCTGGAGCTGGAGTTACAGGCAGTTGGGAACCACCTGATGTGAATGCTGGGAACCAAACTTGGATCTTCTGTAAGAGCAGCACACACTCTTCACCAGTGAGCCATCTGTCCAGCCCCTTCATGTTATGTACAGAATGTAGATTTAGCAATGCATATACTTCTGTGTGTGTTGGCCACACACATATATGACATTAAAGGAGACCAACCGGAAGGAGGGAATAGCCGAGGAAGGGAAGGAATGTGGGGTAGCTACGAATAAAATGCAATTACACACATGCACAAAAGTATCAGATAACTCATAAAATACTCGCGTGGCGTTAGAAATCCTGTGAAGTGATTGCAGGTTGAGAATCAGGACTGTTCTACTCACCTATCCCCAGACACACATAGAAATGTCTCCCTCAGCTCTTACTGCTTATAAGAGCTTTGTTGGACACGGGGTGAGATTAAAGTACCAGATCTACCGAGATCTAACTCGAAGAAACTTGGAATTACCAAAAAGACTTTTTGAAACATACAAGGGCTTCCATTGTATTTAACGAGGAGCCTCGTTTCACGTGGAAATTTCTGCCTTGCGACGCCAGCTCCTAATGATACGGGCTTCCTGTTGCCATTCGAGGATAATACTATTCCGCTTGTTTCTCATCCTCTCTGTGTTCTAATGGCTTGTTTGCATGCTTTATGCCACATGTGAGACATTAGTGGGGTGATACAAACTTTCCCTTAACAGAAGGAAGGTGTGGTTAAAGTAATATAGGGACAAGCCCCAGGATCAGACTCATGACTCCGGAGGAAGAGGCTTGCTGCTCAAAGGTTCAGCACCTCCTGGGAACCGCTGAGAACTGTCAGGTTCTCGGCACCCACCCTGATGTAGAATCAGAATCTGTGTTTTAGGAGACTCCAGATGAGCACATTCACGTGTAAGGACAGAGCCAAGCTGTGCCTTCCGAAGGATGATCACTAGCCTGTATACTTATTTGAATCGAAGCTGGTTAAGCTTGATTAATCTTTGAATACAGTTTATCTTTCTATGAGTGTTTTGCCTACATGTATGCATGTATACTGCGTGTATGTGTGTGAGGAGCATGTGGAGGACAGAAGAGGGTGCTGGATCCACCCAGAACTGGAGTTAGGAAAGGTTGTAAACTACCACGTGGGTGCTGGGAACCTGGAACCCAGGCACTATGCAAGGGCAACAAGGGCTCCTGACTGCTGAGCCATGTCTCCAGCCCTGGAGCTGATGGAACTTTAAAATCATAGCTCCACTCTCTGAGTTGCACTGGACACATTTCTGTGGTGACTGCATTGGATGCTGTGGAAGTAGAGCACTGTGGTCCTCTGCCCCTTGTCAGACAGGTATAGGGAAAAGGAGGCTTGAACTTGGAACCTATAATTGTATGCAAACCGAGACTGTCTGTGGCTCAGCTGGTTGTGGCCCTTGAAACTCTTGAGGACCACTCGTGGGTGGCTGTTCTTGATATTTCTGTGTGCAGATGTGAGACTTTTTCTGAACCAGCAAAATAAAATTCGTTTTACTCAGTGTTCTGTTCCTGATAAAATATTATTAATCCTGCAGCACTATGAATATTAGTTCTGTGGGTTTTTTGTGTGTCTTTTGTGAGAGAAGTCTGCAGGAGTCCAAGAGAGCAAGGCTCTTCCTGTGGCTGTTCGCCCGTTTCTGTAGCCCAGAGCACTGAGAGCTTCATGTACATTGTGGCCTTTCAAAGCAAACAGCGAAGGCCCAGCCTTAGTTGGTAGGTGGTTCCTCTAGCAGGGAGATAGCCCTAACTGCACGTTCTGAGACAGGATGTGGCAAGCTTTTCTCTAAAGTAAGTAACTGTGGGGCACATCAGACCTAGCGGCCTCGTTCTCCTTCCTGAGTCCTCCTCAGCTCCCTTCTGCTCTCCCTGAATTACGGTCGCTGCCTTCGCTAAAAATCCACGGAGATTTCTTTCTTTCTTTCTTTCTTTTTTTTCTCCCATTTTTTTCTCTCAAGCATTTTTAAATCTTTAGTATCGGGGAAACTTCGAACTCCAGAGCTCACATTTCATTGTTGTAGATCTGTTTATTTTACAAAGATGGATTATACAAATTATAGAAAATCTTTCTTTTCTGATTAGTTTGAAAGCATCTTAAGAACGTCGTGGGTTTATTCTCTTCTCACAGTTTCTGCCAAAGACGGGATCAAGAAGCGCCTAAAACCTCTCTCGCTAACCACTCTCTCCTCGAGAATTTCACTGTTCTTCCTGTATTGCACACTGTGCCGCAGGCTTAATCTTCTAATGCCATCTTGAACTTCCTGTCAGAGTGAAGTCAAGTTCCACCCTTTCTGTGCAGCCTCGTTCCCTACTCTATTGCTTTAGCCTCAGGTTCATTTTAGTAGTGAGTTAGTCCATGCATCTGCTAGGTTCTGATTGCTGAACTAGCTGAGTAACAAGCAGCCTTCATGTTCGAGGAGCTTCGCCACACTGGCTTGTATCTCCATCTCATTCCCATCGGCTCGTTTTCTAGCCAGAACTTCACTGATTTCCATTATCTGTGACCCTGCGACTAATTCCCGCACAATCTGAAAGTCTCTGCTCATCTGCTCCTTGATTTAAGGACTGCTTCCTGACCCTAGACAGCAGAAATAAGTCTCATTCACTTCTCTTCGTCTGTAGCTTGTCTTTCTTTAAATATTTAAATATTTTAAATATTTTATTTTAAATTAAGAAAGTGGTGTGTGCGGGGCATGCTCTTAACTGCTGACACATCTCTCCATCCCTCCGACGATACTTCTCTTAAGGGCAGGGTCTAACTTGGTGCCGCCTCTTCCATTGGCTTCCTCTCCATTGCTTTCTCAGCCTGCTTCTTATACAACCCAGGCTCCCATGCCCAGAGGTAGCATTGCCCACCATGAGCTGGCCCCTCTCACATCAAAGCTGCCTACAGGCCAATCTGATGGAGACATTTTCTCAGTTGAGATTCCTCCTTTCAGATAGTCCCAGGTTGCATCAAGCTGACAAAAGGCCAACCAGCACACAGATCTGTAGCTGGCTCATTGCTTTCTCTACTGTTCCTTAAGAAAATTGCTATTCTGGCCACTCTGATCGAACCCGGAGGTGCTTTGGAGGAGGAAAGAAAACAGATTGTCTGGGATGGGATCTTAACACCTCTTCCTGTGTCCTCTTCCTGAGATAAGAAATTTGTTTCTGACAACTGACATTCAGTAACTTTTTGTCTGGCTGGAGAAGTGCCCCAATCTAAGTTGGTTCTTGTCATTACTTCTTATGATTATTTCTAAATAGAGCAAAAATGGCCCTGCTAATGAACTATGCAGTCTCTTTCTTTAAATGACTGAAATTTAAGCTCTGCCTCCTGACTTAGGAAAGGGGGAGTCATTTAAACTCATGGTCTTTGAATTGACTTAAGTTGTGACGCCTAAGATTTAGATACCAAAATGAAATCTGTGACATGTTTATTACTTAAAAGTCATGCGTATCCTAGCTTTCTGTCTCATGCTTATTACTTAAAGTTGGCAATTTTTAAAGATTTTTTAGAACAGCTTTAAATTAGATCTGCCCCCAATGACATCACGTGAAAGCGTCTGAAGCCCAGGGAGTTTGAGGAAACAGCCTCAAGGGTTATGGTTAATGTGACTCCATTCTAGCTAGTTCTAGATCCTCCGGCTTCTGAGCCGCAAGACTATTTATGAAGCTTCGGCTGGAGACTAGGAAAGGCACTAGTGTGCTCCTATCTTCCCTAGGCTTTGATATATGCGGTGCTACTTTGCAAGCAAGACAACCTGGAGGTTCTTTCTGCTCATCAATCCCTTGTCCCCACAAGGACCACATTCTGATCCCCCCCTACCCGTTTTCCTTTTGTTGAAATTCACATTTCTCCATCCATTCCAGAAATAAAGTCATCTGAGCTCCAGGCTAAAGGAAGGTTGGTGTTTCCCATGTCCTTTTCTAAGACCACACAATGACATGGCCTTTTGGGAAGTGTAAATGGCACTTGCCTCACACATAGGTGGGTGGCAAGTGACCGCCCAGCCAGGAGACTAGTCACTGCTCCTTCCTTAGAAGCTGGCTACACGGAATACCCATTCCCTTACGCTGTGATTCACTCGGTGGCCCCTGGCTCCTGGAGACCCCTACTGGGAAATGTTCACTGCTTTATCGCAGGGTGTGTTCCAGGGACACAGTAAATTATCTGAGGCTGCGCTCAGCTACCTTACTGGACATAGGCCTGTCCTTGAGAGGCCTTTTCTGAGCATGATGTTTGTGTGTCTTCCTCCTCAGCGGCTGGAACGGATTTTGTGCTCTGTGATAAGTTACAATTAGTGGCTCACAACAGCATGTACTTGCTGTCTATAATTCTGTGGATTCTCTGGTGTGTTGGTCGTTTTAACTGCCAACAGGACCAAAATCCCCTGGGAAGAGATTCTCAATTGAGCAATTACCTGGATCAGGGTTCTCCGTTGTTAACTGATACAGAAAGACTCAGCCCATTGTGGGCTGCTACAGTCCTTGGGTTCCTGAACACTGTAAGAGAGGAGAAAGCTAGCTGAGAGCCAGTGAGCGAGTAAGCTGTTTGCATTCATTCCGCTTTGCTCTCAACTGTGGGTGTCATGTGACTAACTGCCTCTGTTCTTGTCTTGACTTCCCCTCGATGGTGGACTGTGACTTGAAATTATAATCTTAATAGCCATTTATAAATAACCATATGCATCTGACCTTAGTCTCCACATGAGCAAGAACTGAGATGTGTATATTCTTTCATGTGTGTATGCATGTGTGTGCATGAATGTACATTTGCACACATGAGATCAACATTAGTTGTTCAAAGAATTGTTTATCTTGCAATTTGAGATAGGTCTATCACTGGGACCCGGGATCCAAAGATTAGGCCCGAGGATGACTGGCCAGGGATCCCCAGGGATTCAGCTGCTTCCCTGGTGCTAGGATTATATGCGCAAGGCCTGGCTTTTCACAAGGACTTTGAGACGGGCCATTCCTCAGGTTTGTATGACAAGCTCTTTAAGGACTAGACATCTCTAGACATCTCTTAGCTTTTCTCCCCATCTCTGTCTTTGCTGTTTGAGATGTCGCATAGTACATTGTGAGATGTCACATAGTACGTGTTTCAGCATGTCTTGACAAACCTTTTTCAAAGGTCTGGAGTTTTGGGCCTTAGTTTTTCTAGGGTAAGAAGTAAGAACATGACACAATCTCTGACCAAGCGTTGAAATAAGATGGCTGTGTTCTGAGCTTATTTGTTCTGTTAGATTAGTTTATTCCAGATGGACTAGCTTGAAGGCAGCTTATTCTTCTACATCTCCAACATTTGCATTCGAACAGAAAGAATATGCTAGAGGAAACGCTAAAATAAAAATAACCTGTTGAAGTTCGCTTAATAAACCACAGTCTCACACCTGGGGAACACCAAACCCTATTTAATTTTTCTTTCTTTTAAATCGTATGTAAATCACACCCAGATGGTTAATGGAAGCATAAATTGCTTTTTACAGTACATGGAAATCTTGGAAACTTATTTTTAAACTACCATAACAAATATACATTCACATGCACTATTCTGTTTATTCTCTCTCTCTCTCTCTCTCTCTCTGTTAGGTGTGTGTTGTGTATGCATGCTGTGTGTGTAGTATTTGGTTTGTGGGGTATGTGGTCAGTGCAAGTGTGTGGTGTTTTGTGTATGGGTATGTGGGGTGTGTGTGTGGGTGTGAGTGTGTGTTGAAAGGGTACACTTTAGGAATTTTAAGGCCAGGCCTCTGGTAGAGCAGCCTCACAACACCCAGAAGGGCCACCTCAGTCCTCAGCTGGTACAGAGTTTCTGGGGATGTGGTCAAGCCCTGTGGCCAGCTACCTAGGATAAAGCATCCTGCAAGACCCTTTATTGTACTTCATGTTGCCTCGGGCCTACTGGGCCTAGGAAGCTCCTTCAGCTTCTGGCCCCATGCAGTTTTCAGGGTTGCTTAGGTCCACGCTTTTGCCGCACAGAGGTCTTCTGTGGGGGAGCAGTCAGCTCGGCTGTCAGCGGGTGAGGTGAACCAGGCGTGTTGGCAAGCCTCTAGTCAAGCCAAAACCCATGGCCTATATCTCTAACCACCCTTCATTACACTCTGTTGCCCCAGAATTCCTACTTGTAGTTGCTTCATAGTCTTCCCTTTAATGTATGTATGTATGTTTGTATACAAACACCTACGTGCTCTTGTACACATATGTGGAACTCAGAAGACGCATGTGGGAGTCTGTTCCCTTCTGCCATGGGGGTCTCGGGGAACTGCGCTTGGGCCATCAGGCTTGTCAGCAAATACTTTTACCCTCCCAGCCACGTCACTGGCCCAGCATCGACTTTCTTTGATTTATCTTTCGTTTTGGTAGATTTCGCCAGCTTCTCCTGTGTGGGGTTGAGCCCTTTAAAGCCTTACAAATGAATTTTCTAAGTGATAAACTATTATTGTTTTCTTCATGAAAAATGAAAACTTTATAGAGTCATAGCTGAAGTCACTTTTAATCACCCCCCAGACGGCTGCTCCAAGCCCCTCTTCCCCCAAAGGCCTCTCCATCCAGAGGTCGCTACTGTGATTGGCTGTGTGTGTCTCTTGCTAACCCCTTTCCTAGTAGATGGAGACCAATGGAAATGTTTTACCTGAGAGGCTCCCACCTCCAAGTCTTTATTGTCCGCTGTATAATCCATCTTGTCTCTACCTGTCATCCTGTCGTGATATCATATACAAAGACCAACTCTGAGCTGGTCCCTTCTCTTCCTATCTCCCTCCTGCTCCCCACTTCATCCTTCATCTCCTTTCCTTCTTTCTTCCTCTCTTGCCCCCTTCTCCCTCTCTGCCCTCTCCTTGAGATCTCTGGCTGGCTGCAAACTCACGGTCGCCTGCATTAGCCTCCCAAATGCTGAGATCATGCATGGCCTTCTCGGGAGATCTTTCAGTGGCATGGAGATACATGCATACGTATATACATACATACGTGTGTGTGTGTGTGTGTGTGTGTGTGTGTGTGTGTGTGTGCGCGCGTGCGTGCATGCATGTGTGTAGTTATTTACCATAAATTGTTTTTCAGTGATGCTGTATTGTCAGTTATATTCAGGACAGATCTGGGGCATTATTAACTATCCAGTAATTCGTTTTATAAATGAAGACCGTGCAGAGTTTCACTCTGTTTCTCTCCTCAGATCTCAGAAGACCGACCTTGACAATGAAGGCTACATCTTGGAACTGGATTGCTGTTCCTCCTTAGAACAGGTGGCAGACCAGAAGCTTGTCCCTGAGTTCATTAAGAAGGTGAGCATCGCAGTGAGACAGAGAGGGAGGTTTCTGTTGCTATAGGCCCCTTTCCTTTCTGAGTTCTGAGGCAGCAGGCATGCCGTGGTAATATGGCAATGTTGCCTACCTGCAGGGACTGCCTGACACCTAGAAGTGTGCTTGGTTCTATGTTGGATGTGGTCGTGGGCGGTTTCACACCCAACTGTAGGCACTATTTGAATTCTACATGACACTTGAATCAGAAGGGATGTCTGCACTGCAGACTGGGGCTGACGTCTGTCTTCGTGTGTATCATGTTCTCTTTTACCGGGCAATGTCCAGAGAGTACTGACATTAACCTACGTGCCCAGACCGCCATACACCATTCCTCTGCACTGTGGCAGGCCTGGACTGGTATGCATTTTTTGTTTTGTTTTGTTGTGAGACAGACTCTCACATCATCTAAGCTGGCCTCAATGTCACTGTGTAGCCAAGAACGCCCCTGAACTTCTTTTCCGCCTTGTCTTTGTCTCCAGAGCGCTAGGATTATGGGTATCTATCAGCGTGTCTGGCTTATGTGATACTGGGGGTTGGACTGAGAATCTTGGTCATTCTAGGGAAGCATTTTGCCAAACTGAGCTACATCTCCAGCTGTCTTGCGCTTTTTAGTAAGCTTCGTGTGTGTGTGTGTGTGTGTGTGTGTGTGTGTGTGTGTGTGTGTGTACATACAGAGAGGGGGTAGGAGGTACATTCTAAATTAAAGATGAAAAGGTATCGTATAGCAGACACATAAACCAGTAATAGTTACTGTTTCCGAGTCTTACGCTCTGCACATTTGTAGGCACTGTACTTTTTATGACTGGTTCTCAGTAGGCTTTTTTGTACCTACACCACCGTAGACACACCAGTGGCGTACAGTGGCATTGTGGCAGCTTTGACATCCCTATGTAATAGGAGTTTTTCAGGATCTTTTCATCTCCCGGTACCACAATGGCTCCTGCAGCTTGTTTTTGACACGACACGAGGAACTTGATGGTAATCGACCTACGCAGGTCCAAACAGCCAGTTAATACATTTGCTAGTAAATCATATTGATTGTCAGCTTTGAGCCAGGAATAGGACTGGGTTCTGGGATACAGAGAACAAAAATCACCGCGGTCACGATGGGTGGGTGGGCAAGGCGGATGAGCGTTGCTGGGGGAAGCAACTGAACCGAAGCTCAGGCTGCAGAGGCTGCTGTGTGGTACAGGGATGAGGAGGGTGCTGAGGCTGAGGCAGGAGGGATGAGGGTGTGGTGAGGTGACTGTGTGGGGACAGGCCGAGGAGTCTCCGATCACAGAGACTGGCGCCTGTGAGAGACTGAGGCAGTGGGAGCAGTTGGGACCAAAACATCCTATGAGAGACCACGTGAAGAGAGGAGGGTACAGAGAGAGGCCGATCTCAACAGCAAACGCTACGGGAGGCACTGTGATGAATTTTGCAGAAGGGCGGAGTAATGAGATCGTCTTTTAAGTGATTCCTGTTTTCTTCCTTGCCTTGGCTTTCAGTATTTGTTGAGCATCCAGGGTCCACGGCCCTGGGAGTTAAACACTCACATCAGGAGGAGCCAGGAGCCCTAGACCAGATGCTCTCTAAGGTTCAAATGTAGCTAATTTTACTAGCATGATGGACTTTCTACTCTGGTAGGGTTTAGGTGGTTATTGGAAATGGAGGTGGGTTTGTTTGTGTTTACACATGTAGAGATGCAAGAACCCGGGTGTTTTTCTAAATCATGTAAGCGTCTATAGGAGTAGAGCTATCTTCTTTGCCAGTAATGCTCTAATAAAGTTGGGTTCATCCTAGAGGCTGAAATCACCTGACCTGAAGTACGAGGGGCGTGTGATTATAACTCAGTCGCAGTGTGCGGGGAAGACGTGGGAGAGAGGCTCTATACGCTCTCTCCAACGTTCTCATTTGAAAACGAGCGATAGGTGCCTTGGCCCTAAGCAAACCAGATCACTGTGTGGTAGACCCATTGCGTCAGATGTTAAGGAAGTGGTACCCTGTTTTGTGGGCTACATGGATGCTGTGCTTCCTTAACGCCACATCTGTATAGGGCATCAGTTCCCAACCTGTGGGCCATGACCCCTTTTGGGGGAGACTGACCCCTTTCACAAGGGTCACCTAAGACCATCTGCGTATCAAGATATTTATATCATGACTCATAACGGTAGCAAAATTACAGTTTTGAAGTGGCGACAAGAATAATTTTGAGGTTGTCTGTCCCCACGACATGAGGAACTGTACTAAAGAGTCACAGCGTTAGAAGGCTGAGAGCCCATGGTGTAGGCTCTAAGCCCTGGAAGAACATTAGCCATATTTTATTTAACTTTCAGTGTTTCCTCTGATCCCAGCATAATTTTTCCCCCTTGTGTAGGCAGGCACCAGTGTCTGAAGATTTAGTCAAAAGTCGGTTATGAGCGACACCTGCTCGTTCTATATGTTTGATAAAAATTCTGGGCCTTATTGACAGGTGATGACTGTTCGGGGAAGGAGGGTTGGTTTTCTTGCTCATTGCCATTCAGGTAGGCTAACGTGAAGGCCCGGCTCCCGTGGCTTACTGCCATTACTTGATATCTGGGTCGCTATTTGTGTGAAATAATGGCTCCTGTTCCTGGGCCGAGTGGATCTGTCTTCAGATGAGATGGTAATTAGCCCATTTGTCATTATCACTTCATATCAGCTCACATTCTTCTCGGCGTATTAGAGTCTAATTCAAACCACGCAGATTTTTTTCCCCTCACGAACAATGTCCCAATATCATTTTCCCACCAAGTGTTTCAAATTAGTGGGACCTTTGGCTTAAAAAAAAATGTGACTAGAAGTGGGAAGAGACCTTATTCTTTTCCACAGTTGGGAAACATAAAGGCGTGTTCTCTGTATGTCCTGTAGAATTTGCCTAAGATGCTGTAACTTATGGCACGCTCCCCACCGTATGATCCTTGAAGGTCTCAGAGTGCTCTTCTGGTGTGGTTAAATCTTGTGCCATTGCATTCTGCTTTCCCCAGTCACATTCTGTAGTGCATCAGCCAACTGGCCTGCATGTGAGCCATGAACTGCAAACCACAGAACATTTAAAATGCAGAGTCTGGGAAGGCTCAGCAAGACAGTTTCCAAGTCCCAGAGCCAAGAAGGCAAAGGAGGCTGTGGGAGTGACAGCGTCCCCTGAATTCCCTTGGGGCAGGGACTCAGCTGTTGTTCCTGAGGTATGTCTGGGCTGTCTGTGAGGATCTCCAACATACCCCGTTCCCAGAGGAGACTGGGAGAAGCCGAGCTTTACTGGGCAGGGCCTGCATGTGCGTTCATAAAAATGTTCAGACCTCTTCACCCTCTGTGGACTTTCTGGGAAAGCCAGAGGAGCAGGAGCCATCATTGCAAGCCAGCTTGAAAGCAATGGCAGCAGGAGGCTGGAGCCAGCCTCACAGCTTCACCTTACCCCAGCTGAGTAGTGGCACACATGTGTAAATGGGAATTGAGTGTGGAAAGCTCTTTGAAGTTTCAGGGTCGACTCATAGGTCTTCTGATAGCTGCTTCTAACACATCTTCAAAGAGAATACTGAGCTGGCTAGATCAAGGCTTTGCCTGGACCCGGAATTGCTGAACAATGGGGCCTGGACCTACCTTTCCCGAGGAGAAAAGAGGCACTGAGGGGTGCAAAGAAACCAAGTGAACTTGGAAGGTGCTTGAGAGGAATGGTGTGCAATGGAGGCTCTGTAAGGTGAGATGGGAGGGGAGGTGAAAGGACCGAAGGCCAGGCTCTGTCTTCAGTGTGGGGTAGATGCATGGAGGGCTGGTCTCTTCTTCGTGGGGTAGGGCTCTTTTGATCACTCTGAACAGTCTTGCTCTCTTGGGTCCAGCTGGATTTCCTGTGAGGAAGCAGGGGGCCTCAGAGCAGGAGTATTAGAAATAGCACAATGTCAGTGGTGGTCATGGAGACCTGTCATCCCAGCAGCCAGGAAGGTAAGGCAGGACGATCATGAGTTCCAGGACAGCCTGGGCTACACTGTGAGACCCTGTCTCAGTAATTCAAGGGCTGGGCTGTGGCTCAGCGGCGGAGCATCTGCCTAATATGTACAGGACCCTGGACCCAGTTCCCAGCACCACCAGAACAAAGTGAGGCACCAGTGGCTCCTCCTCCCTGCTGCCTCTCTCCTTTCCTCCCGCAGGGTCTGTTTTGGGTCTGTAGGATTGAGGGGTAGGTAGGTGTATCTGCCATGTCCAGCTTCCCTGGGTAAAAGCTCCCTCATGCTGTCTGTAGGAGAGGTCACACTCCTTTTCCTGGCTCAGCTGACCTTGGCATCAGCTCCCAGGTGCTAGGCTTTGTTCTTGAGACTCACTCCCTAATGGTGGAGCCTGAGACCTTCAGTGTAATAGTTCTTTATACATGTGGAGGTGACAGATGGAGTTTAGACACATGGACACTGACGAGTTTTAGCAAAGGTTTATTAGTTACGGGGGAGGGGGAGGGAAGCTGAGTCAGGTAGAACAGGAAAACACACACACACACACACACACACACACACACACACACACACACACACACGAGACAGAGAGAAGGGCACAGGGAGAGGGGCAAAAGGAAGGGGCAGAGAGCAGAGAGACAAAGATAAAGAGCCTGAAGCCACCGGAGTCCTCTGCTGATGATGCAGGACAGGTGGCTGGGGACAGGTATTATTCTGATACCTGGTGGCAGAAGGTGGAAGTGTGGCTAGAGCAGGGTCGTGGGGGCTGGGCGAGCTCCAGGGAATGGCACCCAGGCAGCTCTGGGCAATTCACAACATTCAGGACCATTCATGCACTTGCCGTGTGTTAGACTGAATGAGGACAACTGTGGGGGGAATCAGGGCAGCCTGGGCTTTGCCCAGTGGCAGATAACACATGATCAGACATTTATTGGACTGCATTTGACAAAGGACACTGTTGATGCCTTGCTAAGGGGGAAACCTGACAGTTTTGAAGATCTCATTGGAAACTGAACAGAAACGCAGGACTGACGCTTTGCCTGTGGGACAGAGATGGCTCAGCATTGACTTCCTAAGGGCCTATTGAGTATTCAGCATATTCTTCTACAAGCACAGTCGGGGTCTCATTATATTTTCTTAAAAATTTGTTTTATGTGAATATGTATGTGCACCGCACGTATGCAGGTACCCTCAGTGGACAGAGACGATGTTGGTCTCCCGGAGCTAGAGTTCCAGGTGTTTGTGAGCTGCCAGATGTGAGACCTGGAACTCTGTTATAGCTTCAGTCCTCAACTTGACACAAACCTTGAGACACCTGGAAAAAGGGAACCTCAATTGAAGAAATTTCCAGATCAGATTGGCCTGTGGCCATCTCTGTGAGGCCTTTTCTTAGTTGTTAATTAAGGTAGGAGAGCCCAGTCCACTGTGGGCAGTGCCATCCCCTAGGCAGGTAGCCGGGGCTGGATAAAACATAGCTGAACAAGCCAGAGGAATCAAGCCGGTAGACAGATTTCTTCTGTGGTTCCTGCCTCTGCTCCTGGTTGAGTCCTGCCTTGGCATCCTTCGGTGACAGAATGAGATCAGGACATGGAGGCCAAATCAACCCCTTGCCTCCCCAAGCTGGTTTTCATCATGGCGTGTATCACAGCAACAAAGTAAACAAAGCGAAAATAAACCCCAGTCTTTATCAAGAGCAGCAAGGGCTCTTAACCACTGAGCCTCCTCTCTGGGCCTAGAGCCTGACATTAATTGACACAAGACTCCAACTCAGCATGAAAAGAAAATTCTGCTAGAAAGTCTTACCCTCCAGATGGAGGTGTGGAGACCACAAGATTTACTACAAACACAGAAATGGATGGGACCCCTCCTCTGAGGCTGGAGAACTAAGAGGGAGCTGTAGGCTTAGAAGTTAGGGTGGGGCTGCTGTCTGGAGGCTTCTTCTTTCTTAGGGGGTTCCTCTCCCACCCAGCCTCCCCTGAAGCTCTGATCTCCTGCTGTTTTTATTGGCTGTGATCTCTCTGTTCTGTCCAGAGTTCACTGCAGTCCCTTGGCATCCACAGTAGGAGAGGAGGTCATGAGCTTGCTCATTCCTCCCTAGGGCATCCACTCCTTGCTTTCTTCCTCTACATGACGCAGGACTGGTGGGTCGGAGTTCACCCTGTCTCCTGAGTAGGTCAGTGAGGGCCTGCTGTCAGGGAGTGTCCTAGGGAGCTCCTTCTGGTCCCACAAAGCCTCCAGTCCAGCTGGGGACACAATGGCAGAAATAGTGGGCGTGAGAACATAGTAGGGCAGGAAGAGGGGAGTCTTTCTGTAGACGCAGATTCACTGGGACCATCCCAGACCACAAAGAGATGCCATCTACAGTGTCACAGGTCCACATGCCCTAGGAGCAGGAAGTACCCCTCATATTGAACAAGCGAGAGCAACAGGTGCCTGGTCCATGCCGTGGCTGCCAATCAGATCTCAATGCCCCACCCCCTCAGGTCTCTGATGAGTAAAGGCATTTACTTCCTCATCAACTCTGCCCAATAGAAATGCCAGCCAAACCACCTATTTTATATGTATGTATGTATGTATGTATGTATATATATATATATAATACTAATATATATAATATATATAATTTATTATTTTTATTTTGTAAACATTGGCGTTTTGCCTGTGTTCACGTCTGTGTGAGGGTGTTGAATCCAATAGAACAGGAGTTACAGACATTAGTGAGCTGCCATGTGGGTGCTGGGAATTGAACCCTGTCCTCTGGAAGAGCAGCCAGTGCTCTTAACTTCTGAGCCATTTCTCCAGCTCCACCAAACTACTTATTTTAAAGTGTCTAATGACTGTTTAAAAAAAAAAAAGGGCCATCATGATGGCTCAGTGGTAAGGGTGCTTGCTGCCAAGCTTAACAACGGGAGTTCAATCCCTTGGACCCGTATTGTAGGAGAGAATGAACTTGGGCTTTGGCTTTCATACTCTGTGGTGTGCGAATGCACGCGCACACACAATAAAGCTGAGCATCGCCAAGTATTACCTTCCTACAAACAAACATTCTTTTGTTAAAACAAATGGACTCTTCAGAATCTGATATCACATGTATCTTATATCCGTTGGGATGCTGAAATTTTAGTAAAACTGAAATATCCCGCCAAATACTGTGTTTAGCCGGAAAATATTTTAATCTAAATACTTTAATCTAAACTAAATTAGAATATTAAAATCAAATAGCGTTAAGAGTTTAGCTCCTTGTACTTATCTGTCACCACTTCATAAACTCGCTCACTCAAACACTCTCCCGTTTTCTAAACTGAGACGGATTATTTGTGACTTTGAGCATCTGCCATCAGGGAGAGAAACGTAGAGCAGTGCACAGCATTTATGCCCAGATAGAAAATAACTATAGAAAATTTGCTGTTTCCCTCATGAAAAAAAAAATTGATTTGGGGTCACCTTTAATACATAACTTGAGGATGTGGGTGTGAGCGCGGGTGTCCGGGTGCCCGCTGGAGTGTGAGCGCGGGTGTCTGGGTGCCCACTTGTGGGGGGCAGAGATCAGCATCAGGTGATTCCCTCTGTCTCCTCCATCTTATTTTTTGAGACAGGTTGCTCACTAACCCTGGAACTCAGCATTTCATCTAGAATAGCTGCCCAGCAAGCTCTGTGATCCTTCTGGCTCCATCCTCCCCAGTACTGGGGAGACAGATGCACACTGCCATACCTGTTTGTTTGTTTTTTTTTTATGTGGCTTCTGAAGAGCCTGGCTGTGGTCCTCATGCATGTGAAGCAAGCCATGGAGCAGTCTCCTCAGCCCATAATTTCATTTTGAGACAGGGTCTTGGTATGTAGTTTAGGCTTGCCTCAAACTCCTGGTCCCCTGCTTTTGCCTCCTGAATACTGGGATTACAGCTATGTGCCAACACACTCAGTTTAACATACGACCCATTAGGGATACGGTTCTTACACTCCTGCTTGAGATCAGTTATCAGCCTGGCTACACACGTATGTTTTAAACTCTACAAATTTTATAAATTTGGAATCAGTCTTTTTTATTTTTTTAAACGTCCTGAAGCAGTTTTATTCTGAGCCTTTTCAGTGATTGTGTTTCGTGACATCAGAGATGGGGGCATCCACCACAGGTCTCGTAGGCATAGTAAGATACACGCTTGCTGTGCTGTGTATCACCTGGGATTTGCGTTCTTACAGTTCGCACATGACGGCAGCAGGGACAGCCCGAAGTCACACGTGCTCGTTCATTTAACACTCAGCTGATGTTTGTCTTCACTCTTACACCAGTGGGAACTCTCCTTAGGGAACCATGTGCTCTGTGTCTTTTACAAAGGGGGAAAAGGTCCCTACTGTAAATGTGGAAGTGTGCGTGAGGAGTTAGCACACATGAGCCGAGCTTGCCTTGGAAGCCTGGGGCTGGAAGGTCCTTTCAGACTAGCCTTGGGTACATTTCTTAAAAACAGACAAATAAACAAAACACTACAAAAACATAGGAGAGAACAGGAGAACCAGCTGGGACCCTCCAGCCTTCCCAAGGCAGCCTCCGAGGCATCACACACTTCTGCCTCCGTGGAAGTGTGGAAGTGCATCTTCTGTTTGCTCCCTGCCTGGCGGTCACCCAGGTCGCAGGAGTCCTTTGAATTTATTCAAATTCAAAGAATTTGCGTTACCTTTCTTAAAGCTAGCTGAAGGAAACTGCTTAATATAACCTCCCCTCCATGCTTTCTTGTGCTGTAGGAATTTTAACTTTTATTGAATATATTCCCAAGTTTGTTGTCTCTCCAACCACTTATTAAGTTAGAATAACCCAAGCTTTCTTTGATTAATGGATCCTTCCCAGTAAAGCCATGCCATTCTTCCTAGAGTCTCCGGACTGAAACTGACCAGGGCTGGCTCTGGAGTGTATGTGTGTGTGTGTGTGTGTGTGTGCGCGCGCGCGCGCGTGTGTGCGCGTGCACGCGCTTACGTGCTTTGTGTGTTTGTGTGTGTTTATGTGTGTACGTTTTGTGTGTATGTGTGTGTTGTATGTGTTTTGTATGTGTGTTTTTGTGGGTTTTTTGTGTTGTATGTGTTTGTGTGTATGTTGAGTGTCTGTGTGTTTTATGTATGCGTGTTTGTGTGTATGTGTGTATTTGTGTGCCGTGTATATTGCCTTCTTCCTCATGATGAATCGTGCCAGGCTGTGAGAGTTCCTTATTCCTGGTCTGACTCTTGGCCCTCGAGGTCATTTTTGTGGCCTTTTTCCAGATACCTACTTGGCTGACCCTTGCATTTCTTTCAAATCCTGTTCAAGTTCACCTTGCCTTCTCTGTTTACGTATTTGGTCAAGGTTTGGGGCTGGCCTTGAACTCAGTCTACCTGTCTCTTGCCTCCCATGTGTGGGACTATGGACGTATGTATGCCCCACACACCTGGTACCCACTGTTTTTCCCCCATTACTCAGAATGTAATGGTTGGTTGCAGTGGGTATCAGCGCACAGACATTCCAACTTGTTCATAATTGGCAACACACATGAAGAATTCAAAAAGCCAAATATTGTGTTCCTTAAAGACTCATTCCAGTGACACTCCTACTTCCAGATTGAGTCATAATTTCCTTAAGAGGGTCTCGGGTGCCAGTATCCTCAGATGCTGAAAATCTTAGCTCCCACTGATTCCCATATTCGTTGTGTACATTAGGATTCAGGATTTTTTCTTTCTTGGCTGTGTATGTGTGTGGCTTATGCATGTGATATCATGTGCCAGCGTGTGCAGAGGTTGGAGAAGGATGCTGGGTGCTGTGCTTCATCACTTTCTGCCTCATCCCTTCAGACAGGGTCTCCCAGTGAACCTCCAAAGGCCCTTGTTGCTGCCTGCAGCAGTGGGGTTTAAATGTGTACTGCTGCGCCCAGCTTTCATCCGAGTGCCTGGGATTTGAACTCAGGTCCTCCTGTCTGTGCAGCGGTGCTCTTACCTACTGAGCCCTAGCCTCTAGCCCTATTTTTCATCTTTCAGAGCACATTAATAGGATTATTAAGGAAACCGAATCACCATAAGCAGAGAAGTTTTGGGGGAACTCAGTTTGGACAGGCTGGGATCATCAAGGAGACAATTTGTTTAGATAACAGTTTCACTAAAAACAACATGAGCTAGAAAGAATTTAAATTATTAAAGATGTATTTGTATTTAGTGAGCATTCTGGCTCTCAGTTACCACTTAGAGTGTGTGTTAGTTGCTGGTCTATTGCTGTGGCAAAGCATCTCAGCCAAGGGAAGCTGTAGAAGGAAGGGTTTATTTGAGCTCATGGTTCCAGAGGTAAGAGTCTGCCAACATCACCGTGGGGTCGCATAGCAACTGGCATGGTGGCTAGGACAGCTGAGAGCTCACATCTCAAGCCACAGGCAGCAAGCAGAGAGATAGAGTTAGTATGTCTCAGGGTTTCTGGAACCTCAAAGACTGCCCCTGCTGGCATACTTCTTCAAGCAAAGCCATGTCTCCTGAACCTATGTAAACAGCACCATAAACTAGGACCAAGTATTACTTACCGCCTGTGGGGGTGGGGGTGGGAGTGGGGGGCATCTCATTCAAACCACCACGTAATGCTAAAAGAAAAAATCAACTCTCCACCTGAAGAAGGTTGACACTTAGACAGCCATTACCCACGGCTCAGCAGCCCACTGTTTTCTGCTTGTTAAAAATAATTAATTAATTAATTAATTAATTAATGGAACCATGATTTAACATGGCTCAGCAATTAAGAGCACTGGCTGCTCTTCCGGAGGCCCTGAGTTCAATTCCCAGAACCCACATGGTGACTCACAACCGTCTATAATGGGGTCTGAGGCCCTCTCCTGGCATGCAGATAGAGTGCTCAAACACATAAATAAATAAACGTTCCAAAAAAACACATGTAAAAAATGGGGTAAGGGTGGGAGTTCCCTCCTTAGAGATAAATGTCTCTAGAGCTTTTAATGACCCACATTTACAAAACAATCACACATAACAATACCCTGGGCTGTCCAGCATGGACAGCAGGGGTGTGACTAGAGCTTCTGTTTTCTCAGGAGGCCAGCCTGAGTTTTGCAGGTGCATCTATGTTGCTAGGCTAGTCATCATGACCTTTGACCCCCCTCTCCGTTTTATTTGTTCCTCTTTCAATAGAAACACCGATCCTTTCCGTGTTTGGGCATCGTAGCTAATTTTGCTGGAGCAGGAGATATTTGACAACCTCTTTCTCTTCTCCTAGGCTCTTACTTCACCACCCTTGAGGCCAAGCAGACATCTTCTTGAGCATCGTCATAGCTGGGGCATGTATAGAGTTGGGCGTGCAGGGGAAGGCCTTCACCTGGCTGCACTGTTGGGGCCCATGGCAGGACTGGCGGGATACCACCCCGCTCATTTCTTACAGTTTTTCCTATCTCTGTTCACTGCTTCTGATTGCTTTGAACTTTTTGTGTCCTATTTATTAATGTCATTCATTCATTTGAGACAGGGTCTCACTCTGGTTCAGGCTTCCCTGGAACTTGCTCCGCAGATCAGGCTGGTTTCTAACTTGCAGTGATCCTACTGCCTCAGCCTCCCAAGTACTAGGATCACAGGCGTATATATCACCCTGTGTAGTTTCTGTTTCCCCTTCAGCTCCTGAGGTACTTTATGATTTTTGCTCACTGGGCTTGTTGCTTCTCGTCTTTGTGTCTCTCCCCTCTGTGCTGACAGGAAGGTCCTCCATGAGTGGGTGAAGGGTGAAGATGACAGCCATTCCTTTCCCAGGCTGGCAGCTTCCTCACTGGGTAGGAACTGATTTGAAAGGTGACACAAAGAAGGTGCAGCAGGCAGAAGGTGAAGACAGTCAGTCAGCGTCTTGGTCCTGGAAATCGCAGCCTCTCCTGTCAGCTTTGGGGTGGTTGGCAGTTCTGTAAGCCCTCCCTGGAAGTGACTGAGGGGTGGGTATCACACATTTCCACTTGCTACTTCACAGCAGGCTGGTTACAAGTGTGGAGTTTGCTGCTGTGCCAGTGGGGGTGGGGAGGTGATAGAGATACATATTGCTTACTTTAGCGTATGTGGACTTTGGATACAATGGGTCATGTTTTGAGTGCTAATTATGCACCATCAGGGAACACATGTTCGAGCTGAGGGTTTACAGAGGTGCTGAACACCCCGTGTCTGAAGCTTCCTGTCTGCCAGCCTCGTTATCCAAAAGTTAAGTGAAGAAGTGAGTTGTGCAGGCTGAATTGTCTCCTCTTTGTGGTGAGTTGATCCTGGCGGTGCTTTGGCTGCCTGCTGCTGTCTCCCCTACACAAAAGGCATGTGCGCTTGTCACTGTTGACTGTGGTGTCTTTTCTGAGGGTTTTGAGAACCAGGGCAATAGGATTTCACCCCCTGTGGAATAGCTATCCTCTCCCTTGCTTGCTTCCTTCCTTCCTTCCTTCCTTCCTTCCTTCCTTTTTGTCTCTCTGTCCTCCTTCCTTCCTTCCTTCCTTCCTTCCTTCCTTCCTTCCTTCCTTCCTTCTTTCCTTCCTTCCTTCCTCTCTCTCTTTCTCTCTTTCTTCTTTTTCTTTTCCTTTCTTTTTTTGCCTTTAAGACAATTTCCACCATGAGGGGAAAACCCTATCTCATCTGGTGGTGCTGCAAATGGCCAGAGGGGTCCAGTGGGTGTGGAGAGACAGTGTGAGCTGGAGTCACACTTTCTGAGACGAGACGAGCCTTCTCCGGAGGAAATCTGGGATTTTGAAGGTTGGATTCTCGAATTTTCTCTCGGTTTCAATAAAGGAGATGTGCCACTAATAACTTAGGCAGCAGCCACTGAGGCAAGGCCCTTCACAGTCTCTTACGTTGATAATCCCTAAGCTTGCTTACAGTGCTAGTTCCATGATGCTACGGTCTGTCTAGTTTTTAAATTATCCCTCCTGTTATCAAAGAAGTCGGGGATTAGGATGGTGGCTGACACTCGTGGATGAGCCCTTCTGGGCCATCCAGGTGTTCTCTCTGCTCTTCATACAGCCCGCCAATAATTGCTGATTGGCTATTTAATGTATTTTTCCCTTCATCTCCTTCTTAACTAACAGGTGTCTTCACAGTTCAATATATGGTTTATTATTTTATTTTCCCAATTTTTTCTGTCTTTTTTTTTTAAATTTAACCCTTTTAATTTAAGGTTACATTGCTTAAGCACTGCCTTCTAGAGACACCACAGATCTGTAGTGAGAAAAATCTAAACCCGGAGTGACTCATGTGTTGCATGACTTTTGCCTTCCGTCTTGAAAGAATGAAAACTGGGGAGGATTGTCCCTGTGGGCTGGCCCCGTGGTGTAGATGGCCAGAGAATCCACATAGCTGGCCCTTACCCGCGTGGCTGAGGAATGAGAGAAGGCAGAGGGACGTTCCACGCACTCACCGCTCCCTCCACCCCTTCTGCGGCAGCCCGTGGCTGCGTCCCCACGTTGCAGAGGTCCTGGGAGACGGGAAATAAGAATGGTAGTGGTTCAGGTGACAGGGATGTTATTCTAGGGGTAGAAAGGATTCAGAATATGGGAAGCAGACATCATGGTAAAACTACGCATAACGGGAGAGAAACTCGGAAAGCAAACGTTGGGTACGTCCACGAGGACAGAGCGTTCTGACGGAACTGCTCATTGTGTGGTTGCTGTAGAGACTTTATTTTCAACGGCTTCCCGTTTGGAATGCGATGCCTCAATCTCTAACTTCGGAGACACTTCCCCAGAGGGTGCCAGAAACTTCTCTTTGTGCCGCCTAAGCCTCAGCTCGAAGGCTCTGTGACCCTCTTTTCCTCTCGTGACTGCAGAGAGAGGTATCGTTCCATCATTCCATCCCTCTTGAATAGTAAACACATCATCATTAATTCATGCTCTGCACATTTGTAAGTTGTGATAAACAAGGAGCAAGCCTGAGTTTGCCTCGGAGTTTGCCGAGCCTGTTAATAGTGTAAACCTCAGTGCAGGGCAGTGTGTGCTTGTCCCAAGGGCATCTGTCTGCATCCACAGTTTGGATACACTGTCACAAACTGACAGGCTAATGACGGTTGCTCTTACCCCCTGAAGGCCCGCTCATGAGGAGCATTTGCATCTTCTTCATTTACATTTCTGCATATTTGAAGGTACAGCTCAATCTTTTATGGAGGATTCCAGTGTTTACTGGAGAAGTCACTGCAGTCTGGAATCACTTCTGGGTATGAATTAGTGAGGATCACTGTATTTTAAAAGATGTTAAGTGGGGTGTGGTAACTCATGCCTGCAGTGCCCCAACTAGGCAGGCTGGCCTACCAGGTGAGAGACGTTCTCAGAAAACCAAGGAGGGAGAAGATACTGGCTACAATCATTTGTTTTTCCCCAAAGAAGTAGGGCAGAACTTAGCCGAGGCAGCCACATATGCTACTCATGGTACCAACTGGGTGGCTTGGTGGCTGGGAGTCTACCTTCAGGATGGTGTGTTTTCATGGCTGGAAGGTTGGTCTCCACCTGCTCGGACTTCCTTAAAGCATGACAGCTAGACTCTAAGAGCAGATGGAGATTCGTGGAATTTGTATGCTCTGCCTCCAGTGTCACATGACCCTCCACCTCACTCACTGGTCGAGGCACCTCACCCACCCACACTGACTCCAGTACAGAGAACTTCTGAAGACCCTGCCTCTCGGTGTGGGAGTGTCAGGGTTCTGGCTCAACACGTGAGGTGAGAGAAATGAGTGACCGTCTCAGAGAAAACAGCTTATCACATACAGAGGTCCAGATACAGGGAGTTCGTGTCCATTCTGCTAGGGGAGAACTCTGAGGCCATGCAGGGTGAAACAGAATGCTGAGGGAGACAAGAATGAAGGTAAAAGCTGAGTCTTCTGACAGCTGCTGAGCAAGGGGGAAATAGTCATCCCAAGGATGAGCCCCCAGGCTGGTTATCTAATCTCCGGATTCACATGCGTACAAGCAGCAGTGGACGGACTCAGCAGGCTGTGTCTATGTATCTGTTGTTTATATTCATACATGTAACGATAGCAGCTACAGGTGAAGAGCCAGGAAGTTAGGAGGGAGCCATTGAGGGTAACCTGAAAGGGGGAGGGGAGGGAGAGGCGATGGGAGCAAATGATGGATAATATTTGAAATGATAATGTACAACGTTGAATAAGTATTTGAATAATAAATAATATTTGAATAATATTGTATAATATATTGATTAAATATATAATTATGTGTAATTATATAATTACATATGGTTAAATATACTAAGTAATATTTGAATGAATAAGTAAATAATAAATATTTGAATAAGTGTATAAATAAGTATTAAAAATTTTGAATGGATAATGCAAATGTATGATATTGAAGTAATATTTCAGTATAAGTAAATATTTAAAAAAGGAGTCGAGTATTAAATTTAAGCATTATTGGATGCCAAAAACAGTCTTTGAACTGCGTTCATCCCCAGATCTCCCCTCCTTCCCCAGATAACCCGCTGTTACACGAAGGGGTCGCTATCTTTGTGGTGTGTGAAACTGTCTCAAGTCGTCTCTACTCTCTACAAGCCATCCCCGGGTCCCCCAGGGTGGTTAGAGAGGAACAGAAAAACGTTAACTCTTTTCAGTGCAGTGTAATAGAAACCAGCCCCAGGTTCCTACTTGAACAGGGCTGTTTACCCTGGAACTTGGAAGTGCCATTAAGGCCACGTTGTATTTTTGTTATTTCGGACTCGGGAGTTTTTTTTAAACAGGGTTCTAAAACAAGGGTTAAACTAAGCATAATGGTGCCCAACTGCAGCAGCTCAGCATTTTGTTGAAGTGCCTATTGGTGATGTCATGGAAACCTATGTAAATCAGGGAATTTCCAGGGGGCGAAGTCACAAATGCTGGATCTTACAGCAATGAGGTGTGAAGGCAAACATCTGCTCCTGGTTACACTCTCAAAACTTAGGTTTCTTTGCCTCAGTCATTTAACTTACTGCTGAGGTTTGAGTTCTGTGGAGACTTTAAAGATAGGTTTCTAGAACATTCCCTAGAGTCTTAATAAGCCCTTGATGTTCAGAGCCCCTCAGCTTGTCATTTCAGGGTTACTGGTGTCACAAAAGTATAAAATTGGGGCTATTTCGACTCAGCAGCTTCTGAGTCTGATGCTGGCTGGGTGGCTGTTTGGGGGGTATTTGAGGAAATATATTACCTCATTCATCTACATGGAGTTGCAGGCTGGGGCAAGGCTCACCCGGACAGTAAGTGCTCAGGTTGACATTGCTGCTGTTTCCTCCTCCTCCTCCTCCTCCTCCTCCTCCTCCTCCTCCTCCAAGGGAAGACTGACTTGAGTTGTTAAAAGATGACTGGCAGCCCAGGATTACATGGTACCTCACTTTCTTAGTAGTGCTTTCTTGAGATGTACCCCTTGAGCCTTGGAACGTCTGCAATTACTCTAGGTCTGAGCTTCCTCTGCTATGAAGATGATAGGAATAGCCTGGGGTAATATTGCACACCTGTAATCTCAGCACTTGGGAAGCAGAGGCAGGGCGATTTTTAGTTCACAGCTAGCTCGGATCACTTAGTAAATTCTAGGCCAGCCTGAGCTACAGAGAAAGATTTTGTTTCCAAACAACCAAAGAAGGATGCTAGGCGTAGCCAATAATACGTGGATTTTCAAAATCTCAAATGAACCTATTTTCAAACCGGCTGGCCTCTCTAGGTCGCTTTCTATTGCTGTGATAAATGCTGAGCTTAGGGGAGGAAAGGTTCCTTTGGTTTACATGTCCCAGTCCCAGTCCATCATGAAGCTATGTCAGGGCAGGAACTGAAACAGAGGCCATGCTTACTGGCTCGCTCTCCATGGCTCACTCAGCTTGTCTTTTCATACACCCCAGGACCACCCTGCCCGGGATGGTGCTACCCACACCAGTCAATAATCAAGACCCTAAAGATGGCCTGCAGGCCGTCTGATAGAAGACATTTTCTCAACTGAAGTTTTCTCTTCCAAGATAACTCTAGTTTTGTCAAGTTGGCAAGAATCTAACCAGGCCAGTCCCTACGATGATTAGCTTTAATTGTCAACTTCACACAATCTAGAATCGCTTGGGAAGACATTATTCATTGAGGAGTTACCTAGGTCAGGATGGTTTCTGAATTTATCTGTGGAGGATTGTCTCTACTCTTGAGACCCAGCCCATTGTGGGTGGCACCAATCCCTAGGCTGGGACTCCTGAACACTCTTATGAGAGGAGAAGGCTAGCTGAGAGCAAGAAAACAGGCAGGCCTACTTGTACTTATTCCTCTCTGACCTTGACCATGATTGAGATGTGACTAGTGCTTAAGGTCCTGCCTTGACTTCCCCTTAAAGATGGACTATAACCTGGAATTGTGGGATGAAACTTTCTCCTGTATTCCTTACGCAAATGCATAAGTACATACACGCACAAGTCCAAGTGCTGGGACATAGCAGAGAACACAATAGACCAAGCTGCTGTAACAGGGCTTTCATTCAGTTGGGGAAGCAAGCCCTTGGAAGCTTGTGGGGGAACAGCACCCAGGATGGAGGTATCTGCAAGTGCCAAGCCTTCTCCAAGGAACAGACTTTGAAAGGTAGAAAAAGACAGGGTTCATAAAGGCGGTAGGGAGTGAACAAGGCTGGGACATGTTCAGAGGCCGGGACAAAGCCCCAGTTCAGGAGGGCTGCAGGGCTAGGCTCTGCAGAATGGAGTCAGGAATCGAAGCAACATTTTTTTTTTTACAGACCAGTGTAGCTGATGGGAGTAATATGAACAGGTTATGGAGGAGTAAAACCAGCCAAGGGGCCTGTGAAGCTAGGGAGGAGCGCTTCAGGGAAGTAGGGTGTTGGAGAGGCATGTGGGGAGTAGGACCCCGAAGGGCCTGTGGGGGGTTGGCAATGTGGAGGTCACAGGATGGCTGTGGGTGGGTTTTGGATGTGGAAGCACTCAGCAGACACTCAGGGAGAGGTATGGGGTGAGGACTGTTTCCTGCTGTTGCTGCTGCTGCTGCTGCTGCTGCTGCTACTGCTGCTGCTGCTGGTTGGTTTCCTCTCTTCGTGTTATCTTGTTCTGGTTTTGAGGCTTGAGCCTGAGGCCTCCCCAGTGTGAGGCGAGTGCTTGCCAGCTGAACCATAGACTTGAGTGATACCTGAACTTAATTGTGTATCGGATGGAGAGAGCTGTGTGTGAACGAGAAAAGTGGCCATCAGCGGAGGTGGGTTCACAAGTGGCCAAGGATCAGCCTAGGCCAAGACACACTGATGCCGGGGACAAGGGGAGAGGGAGGCCCTTAGGGACGACCGGAAAGAGCACTGTCACTGACTTTGATACCATCTCTAGTTGTGAGGGAGAACGAAGGGCTGAGGAAAGGACACTCGGCCCCTAAGGGGACGTCCAAAGTGCCTGTCTGCAGGTGTGCCCAGGTCTTAGACTGGGGGCCTAGTCCTTTCTCGTGGCCCTGGATGACGGAAGGGAAGTGACCATTGTGGGAGGTTGTCATGGTAGGGGTGTGATGGAAGTGGTTGGTGTGCTCCGCAAGGGTGTGAAAGCTCAGCTGCCGGACCTTTCAAAGTAGCTTCCCTGGGTCTTCCCTCCTGGCTGTGTTTAAACCGGTGACAGTTTGCTTGGCTTATTCCAGCACATTCCTGTCATCCTAGCATCATTTAAAAAAATCTTTGTAGAGTGTTCTTTCTGCATGTCTGTGTCTACACCGTATGTGTGCCTGGTGCCCAAAGTGGTCAGAAGAAGGCCTCAGACCCTCTGGGAATGGATTTACAGGTGGTTGTAAATCGTCATGCGTGTTCTTGAAACTGACCCCAGGTCCTCTGCAAGAGCAACAAGGGCTCTTAGCTACTGAGCCATCTCTTCAGTCTCAGCCCTGGCATCATTACTGCCTTGGGCAATGATAAGCAGCTGTTTAATACACCAGAGTCCAGAGCTCTGACTCCTGCCTCTCCTTCTGATCATCCATGTGCTTCTTGCATCCTTTCCACTTGGTGAACGTGAGTCTTAGGAGAAGATGGTGAGCTGTGACTTCTGACCCCCAGCCTCTTTGATCTGCTTCCTGTCTTCTCACTGGTTACCATCACCTGCTCACCTCATCCCGCAGATACAGCCTTTCTCCCTCGTGGGGCAGTCTGATGGTCTTCCGGTTGCTTGGAAGCAATGATGCCGCACCGTAGAATAAAATGTCTAATATCCCAAAGACTCTAGACTCCTCAGCAGCTAGCCCAGGTCCTCACAGTACAGTATACAGTGAAGGCCACATATGTTGAGTTCCAACACTGCTGAGCGTCAGTGGGAAGCAAGCAGCATGGGCACTGAGACCAGGCTGCCTGGATTTCATTTGACTTGCCCCTTCGCTAACTGTTGGATGACTTTGGACAAGCTGCCCACACGCTCTCTCTTCCTCAGTTCTCAAATCTACAACAGGTGGATGATAAAGAAATGCATACTATGATGGTTAGTGTTGACCAGCAGCTTGATACAGTCTAGAATCACCGAGAAAGAGAATCCTAACGGAGGGTTATCTAGATCAAGTTGGCCGGAGGATGCGTCTACGCAAGATGCTTTAATTATGTAAACTGAGACGGGTGGGATCGGTTCCGAGCTTTGGGCCCTGGACTGCGTAGGAAGAAGCGAGCTGAGATCAAGCATGCATGCATTCATTCTCTTTGTTCTTGACTGTGATGTGGTTAGCTGTTTAAACTGCTTGCCACCTTGACTTCGCCACAGCGTTGGACTGTACCCCGGGACTGTGAGCCCAGATAAACCCCTTCAGCCCTGAGCTGCTTTTGTAAGGGTATTGTGTCACAGCAACAGAATGAAATTAGGACGGTGTGGTTATTGCTGTTGGAAGGATTAAGAAAGTGAATCCAGAGTTTGCTCTCTCTAATAATTTTTGACGCTTCCATGCTTGCTCACCATGACCAACAGCGAATCATTTCTGAGAGCACAGATCCCAGCTGTGGATGAAGGTGTTCTACCACTGCAGTTCAGACAGCAGCAAAAGAAACACACTGAAGTACAGTACATAATGTGTTCCTTTTTAAAATTACTCTGTGTGTGTGTGTGTGTGTGTGTTCCCGCGCGCGCGCATGCGCGTAGACATTTATGTGCAGGCGTACACCATGGCACATATGTGGAAGTCAGAATACAACTTATGAATGTTGGTTCTCTCCTGTTCTTTGGGTCCTGGATATCAAATCCAGGTGGCCAGGGTGAGCAACAAGTGCCTGTACCCACTGAGCCATCTCACTGGTCCTGCTGAGTATCAATTGATTGATTCCCATCAAACACTGAAAAAAATTACTAACAGTGATTTGAGTTTTGATATGGCCATCTCCTATGCAAGCACGTACCAGGATGTCACAGAAGCCAGGGGTCTTGCTACAGTGAGAAGTAGCTTTACCGGGTCCAGTCTCTCTCTATGCCC
Source organism: Cricetomys ansorgei (assembly GCA_026225945.1). Classification (NCBI taxonomy): domain Eukaryota; kingdom Metazoa; phylum Chordata; class Mammalia; order Rodentia; family Nesomyidae; genus Cricetomys; species Cricetomys ansorgei. Next base: position 11,132,585 of record JAMJFZ010003581.1, on the reverse strand, counting down.
CCTGATCTGAGGGTGGAGATTTGCTTGAGCTGGGCTTCGCTTTGCTTCAGGTTCTTGGTTTGAGCACATGCAGTGACACGTGTGCTCAGCTCTGCAGGTGAGATGGGCAAGGTCTGAGGGGTGCAACAGCTGCTGGACTAGGGTTTGTCAGAGTTGGCTGCCAAGGGGACTGGAAGGGGGTTGGGTCCAGAAAGTGTTTGTAATGACCTGTCTTGAGCAGACCCAGTGGGGATTTGCACGTTCTCTGGGAAGCTGGTAAATGCTGCGTCTATGCCAGATGAGTAATCCCTTGGGAGCTGAGACACTTCTGGCCACATGTGCCGGATACAAATGTAACTACTTAGTTTTGTTTGCCTTAAATACCGGTTGACTTTGGTAGCATTTGCCTCGTAGTCTCTTATGTTCATGCTTTACTTCCTGTCACGTGACGTGCACATGAAAAATATCCAAGTGTGCATTTTGTCTGCCTTGAAATAGTAACTCCTGAGAGCCACTTTATTCAATTGTGTGACTTCCTCGGGAACCACCCCACAACGCGGCCAGGGCTGATGGGCGCAGAGGTGAGCCCCTGGGTCAGAGATGTTCCCTGAGAACTTTATATTTTTTATTCAAAAAAAATGTTTTCTGGTAGTTTCATTCATGGGTACTGTTTTTCATTTATACCCCTTTAGCCTCCAGCTCTCCCACTCCCTCTTCCTTCCAAGTTTATGACCTCTTCTGTAATTATTATTATTGTTAAACACACACACTCTCTCTCTCTCTCTAATGCTCCTATTTAGCGTTGCTCTTACAAACATATGTGTTTAGGGGTGACCATTTGGGATCAGATAACCAGGGGGCCTCACTGGAGAAGGTTGAGCCTCCATTTCTCAGAATCTGTTAATTACCCATCACTTTTCTTGGGGTGGCAGCTTGTGAAATGTCCCCTATTCAAGCTGCATGCTGACCGATGCCATCAACATACATGTCATGTTTAGACAGCCATGTTGAGTTTAGGTGGCATCTCTGCCATGTCTAGAAGATACTGTCTAGCAGCAAGCGTCCCGGTCTTCTGGCTCCGGTGTCTCCTGTGAGGCTTCCTGAGCCAGGCCTGTAGGGGTTGCACTATAGATGTACCAAGCAGGCCCCCGTGCCTGGAATATTTCCCTGTGGCTAGCAGGAAGTTTACAGTTTCTGTCTCTGGTGTCTAAGCCATTGGCAGGGAGAAGTGGGGAGTTGGCAATCACCATGTTTTCTGCTGTATAAAGAGAATTCCCAGTAGATAAGAAAGAAGGATGAAGCCGACAAATGGAAGTGGGCGGTGGGGCTGTGTGGAGGACGATTCCCCGCAGGGCTGGAGAGGTGCCGCTTCCGGGCCTAAGTCCAGTTCCTGCCCTGTCCCACTTCGTGGTGTGGGAGGTCTGAACTGTAGCAGTGCACTGCTGCTGGGGTGGCTCAGCAAGGAAGAGACAGGGACATTTTCACAACTGCAAACCCTGCCAGACCTCAGCAGAGGGAACCACCATCATGGCCAGCACCATACTCGACAGTGGAACCCGGAGCGTCTGAGCTCAGGTGTTTTGATTCTTTTGGAACCCTTCAGGTGTTCTACTGATAGCACATGATAGACACAGTGATAGATCATTAGCAATTAAACACCCCCACATGAATCAAGCACCTGCAAAAGTACAAAGCGCCAATAACTAAGCAGCCTTTCCCAACAGTGAGCAAAACAACATTTTAAACACAACTAAAAATAAACCTTGGAAATCTTAGATGGTGGAGAGTTCAGCAGTACTGTCCCCTTAAGTCATGCTGACTCTTAGCCGCAAATGCACCCCACTCTCTGTGGTATGAAACCACAGGCTCCATCTGAGTGAAGTAAGCAAAGATCTCAGACACTATAGGCATGCAAACTTGCTCCTGCTGGGAACGCCTACCCTCAGCAGAGCTTCCCTGGGGTGATTCATTCTTTATACCCACTGGAGCTCTGGGCTCTACCTCTTCTTTCTGTTTTATGCTTATGTTACACACATGTGCACATGCGTGCGCACACACTCACACATGTGCTCACGCACATGCACACATGGCTTTGTACACATGACTGTTTTGCCTGCATGTGCACACGCACTTGCTTGGTGCATGTGGAAGCTGAAAAGTGGTGTTGGATCCCCTGTAACTACAGTTGCAGCTGTTTATGGGCTGCCATGTGGGTGTTTGGTTCAGGTCACCATCAACACACAGCTCTGTGGTTCTTCCTCGTGGCCTGCTCATGCGTGTGAGCAGCGCCTGGCAGAGCACTCCACTCCAGAAGCTGAGTGTTGATACGTCCCTACAGGCAGCTTCAGATGTGAGCTCCGGCTCATGTTATTTTTGAGGCTGCCTTTTCAGAAAGCTGCATTTGTCGCGGTGACAGAGATGAGGAGGGCTATGTGTACATGATAAAATATTCACTGTAAAGACTCATGTAGACCGTGTGCCCCAGAACAGCAGATTCTGTCCTAGTCCTGACATGTGCAGTTTATGGTTCTGTTTGTAGACTCCTGGTATGTGTCATGGGTCCCTACTGGGGAACCCATGGATGTGAGGAGGATTAGAGCAGACAGTAGCATTTGGGAAGTGTTATATGTCTCAGACTCTTTCCATCATTTTGGATTTTTAATTTTTAAAAACTGTGTGTATGAGTATGTATCTGTGTGTGTGCGCGCGCGCGCGTGCACGCGTGCATTTCAGGTGCCTGCAGAATCCAGGAGAGCACACTGGGTCACCTGGAGCCATAGGTGTAGTGTGTGAGTACTGGTGTGGGTGCTGGGAACGAAGCTCCAGTCATCTATAAGAGCAGCGTGTGTTCTTAGACGCTCAGCTGCATCTCCAGCCCCCAGCATTTGCCATTTTATATGCTGTGCCATGCTCAGTAACAGCATAAGGGGTAGGACTTTCATTCAATGCAGGAATCTTCTAGATATGCTCCATCCAGAAGGGCAGTCAGGAGTGATGACTGAGGAGTCGGATGTTTTTATTTGAGTTAATTTAATAGCCACATATGGCTAGTAGCTATTATAGCGGAGGAAACACTCCTAATGTTTTTTTCTTAAGCAGTAAGTTTTGGTTTCTGGTGTTAATTAGCTGATGATGTACAGCATTCATTAAGCTAATCATAAAGATACTGCAATCTTTGCCAATAAGTCCACGGGGTATATAGATGTAACTTCTTTTGATCGGTATGGAACCCTCTTTAATACACGCTGGGGAGTCTGTTACCTGGGTAGAAGCAAGTGCCAAACCCTCTGGCTTCACCCAGCCCCTCCCTACGTCCTGGAGTCAATGTGTAAGGGCACACGGCCGTAAATCCTTCAGCTGATTGGCTGAGGCCCACTGCCTTGTAGAAACCAACCTATTTTATGGAAAGTCAGCTGATTGTGGATGTCAGTCATACCTTTAAATTACCTGTTTTAGCAACATTTACATTAGCGTAATATTTTACCAAACAGAGGATCACTGTAGGGTAGACAGGGTGACAAAATCATTTATGGCACCTCCCTTGTTGGGTTCAGACTGCAGCCTTAAAACTGGCACTGACTTTCGCCTATGGCATCGAGTGTGACCTGTCTCCATCTCTCTCAGGTCGAAGCGGAGGCTCTGTGTCTCTCACATGTTACACACAGCTGTTTCTGACTTACGACATAAGCCTGACCTACATCCCAATTCTAGTGGTTTCTCTGTGGCTACGGATGTACTCTCAAACACAGATGTTCATTTTAAAACAGAAGTAACCGGTTTCCAGTCCATCTCATGTGTTCTCGGAATGTCCTAAGTGTGTGTGTGTGTGTGTGTGTGTGTGTGTGTGTGCGCGCGCGCGCGTGCAATAAAAGTGATCCTTTGACTATGTAACAAAAAAGTCAACAAAAGTTGATGTTTCTTTTATAATGAGTTGAAACTTTTATATAATTAAATCTCAAAAGTCACTCTTTTCTCTGACACCCTGCTCCGTTACCACAGGGTTTGCTCTAACGCGATGGGAAGTGTCGGATCAAGTCTTGGCTCAGTCCAGTGGTAGTAGTACTTGGCTCTCGATATCTACTGGAAGTTGCTAGTTTTCCCTAAAGACAGCAGAGGTGAGGCCAGGGTGGGCGCCGGTGTACATAGGCGTCTCGGCTGCACTGTGTAGCGTGGGGGAATTCCAGCCCCGTTTAAGGCACTCAGGATGAGTTCGGCATTGCTTTTGAGCTCCGGGAGGTTTGACAAGCCGTTTCCTCTGCTGTGAGGGGTCGTTCGGCGGCTTAATAGGATGTGTGCAGACGCACTTCATGGGAGAGTTACACAGTGTTAATTGCTGTTTTGCCTCGTTACGAGCGTGCACGTGATAGTCTGGAAACTCCGCCGTGGAGGTGGAGGTGACCGGATACTTACGCCTTTGGCTTCATACCGATTTGATCAGTATTTGGAGACTGCGGTAAGACGGGAAGTCCTTGTGATGTCCATCTGCAGAGGCGGAGTAAGGTGACACTGGCTGTATGCAGCGCGGGGAGAAAGGAAGCTGGCAGGATGTGGTTGAACGTATGTTGTAGGGTTAGAGGGAAGTGAGAAGCTGAAGGAGAAGACCCATGTCTCCAGTGGGTGGTACTCCCAGCAGCTGTGGTCATTGGCTGTCTTGGTCAGAACATGCAAAGACAGTCCTGATTAAGGGAGCAAATGTGGGAGTAATTAGTACATGACTCGAACACCCCAGGAGAAAGTGAGGCCGAGGAGAGCCGGAGGTCCTGGGAGAACCCTGATTGATAACCAGCAATGCCCACTATTAGTGTGCATGAGAAGCTTGCTCTGCAAAGGTGTTGAGTGAACAAAGGAGGGAGAAACAGACAAGATGCTGATTAGCCATAAGGCTTGCTCAGATGACCTTCTGAGAGAGAGAAATGGAAGCATCTGCACTAGGGGAGCGTGGACACTGGGAGATCAGGCTCCTAGGATCGAAACAGATACTGATCTTTTTAAAGTATTTTATTCGTTTAAATTATGTGCACATGGCTGTGTGGGTGTGCGCACGTGAGTGCAGGTACCCGTGGAAGCTAAAAGAGGACGTGGAGTTACATACAGACTGTTGTAAAATACCAGACTTGGGTGCCGGGAACTGAGCTTGGGTCCCTTGCAAGAGCAGTACGTTCCTGAGCCACCGAGCCATCTCTCTGGCCCTCAGTATTAACCTTCATGAAAAGGAAATGCAATCTTACGGCTAAAGAGCATGGCTCACTCTTTCTCTTGAACTTCCACAGCCTGTGCCAGGCCCTTGAACAGTCAGTGTCCCTTAACCTCATCATTCCACAGGAGCCCAGCTGAGGGACAGAGGCTGAGCTGCAGACAGTTGCACACAAAGATGCTTCATCGTCCCAGGGGTGGATTTCCTGGAAGGCATGGGATGGAGGGCGGTTTTACTTCAGCAACCCTTGCAAGGGTTTCAAGCTTCAGTACCATGCCACAGCACATTGAGTTCTCACTGATCTTTGAGATAAAAGATGAGTTTGAAGAAATCTTGAACTTTTCTCCCTAGATTCTACCCTTTGCTCCCAAAGTGACCCAGGTAGGAGTATCAGGGATGTGCTGCCTCCTTGGTTAATGCTGGAGCCTCTGCTGACTTAATATCTAAAGGCATGTGGTCTTCCAGTCTTGTGGTTCCTAGCTGGTTGTTTCTGGGTGCTCCTGGCTTCTCATGTCATGTTCCAGAAAAAAATCTAGAAGTTTCTGTAGTACACCAGGCTGTTACCCATCATCAAACTTTTGCCCTGGATATTTTCCATCTTAATTTCCTTCCAATACGTAGTTTTCTATTTATTCTTCAAAGCCTCATGGATTTGGTCCTCAAGTAGGTTTTCTGAAGCATCATATTGTGAAAATAAACCAGATTTTGATGCTTTTGTGAATGCATTCTTCAGTTCTGCCACAATCGGTACTGTACCTCAGTCCTATTCTGTTATACTATGACAGCTCATTGCTTACAACCCTGATCTCCCCCCACCTGTGTGTGTGTGTGTGTGTGTGTGTGTGTGTTGGAGGCAGGAGACAGTGTCTCATATATATCCCAGGCTGGCCTTGAAAACTCTGTGTATCCCAGGTTGGCCTCAAAGTTGTAATCCCCCTGCCTCAGCCTTCCCAGTGCTGGTCACAGTGTGTTAATCTGGGCCAGAATAGAGAATGAATAGAGCAGGAAACCTAATCCAGTACCATCCCATTCTGGGGGAGCTCACTCCAGAAGGAAGGGGACCCACATTTCATGCATCGCTGGTTTTCACATACCAGCATGTATGTTTAAGTGTGGCTGCCTACCAGAGCGTCATTCCGCCACTGCGAACACACATGCAGAACAGCCCAGGCCTGGTACAGAGGGCTCTCTGGTATGTAGACTCGGGGCTCACCCCAGAATGGCTGACTCAGGAGGTCTAAGGTATCTGAGAATCCACACTGCTTACGAGTCCCTGGGGGAACACAGGTACCTGGGGACCTCACTTTGAGACCACCGGCAGAGAGGATAAATTCAGTACAGAGTAGTGCAGGGCACGCGGTCTGGGGTGAGTCCAGAACCCTTTCCCTTCTACCTGACCATTCCAGCAGTGTCTGCATGGCTGCCAAAGCCCCAGACTAACAGGAGAAGCGTCCAGGCAGCTATGGTGGGCACTATTGCCTTTGCTGTCCCGATCTGTGTACTCACCAGGTGCTGTCTGCTGCGAGGAACTCCTGATTTCCTGTTTTATAGATGATACTCTGAGGAACCAAAGCTTGCACCACTCTCTGATTTTTCCAAGCCGCCGAGGAGCAGGTCTGGGATCCCAGCTCGGTCTTCCTGAAATCCATCAATCCTTGTCGTTACCGTGGCTCCAGCGTAGAATTCCAGTACGGAAGAGGCTGTTTTCTCCGTGGCAGAGCAGTAGGCCCAGAAGCTGTTTGCTTGCTTCCCTGGGAGGACTGCACATTCACCGACTTTCTCTTTTTTGCCTGTTTTGCCAGGAAGCTCAGAGCTATGCTTTGTGGATGTTAGCTTTCCTTAGCTGAGTCTTGAAGATAATTATCACCTCACCCTTTCGCACCCTGTTCTTCTAACACTTTGTTATCTCTGTTTCTTTTCAAAAGCTTTCCGAAGTGATTTCAAAAATATGTGACTATCACAGATTAATGATCAGGAGACTTTGGGGATTTTTCTTTTTCCTCTCTTGTTTCCTCATGACATGTGTTTGAAGAGTAATTTGAGCCAGGAGTGGGCCTGCGGGTTGCATAGCAGTGATGGTTCTTGGTTGAACTGAGAAGCACCTAGCCAATGGTAAAGTGCAGTGTGTGTGTGTGTGTGTGTGTCTGTGTGTCTGTGTGTGCGTGCGCGCACGCACGCGCATGCACGTGCTCACACATTCATGGTAGTGGTGGGTCCTTCAGAACAGCTAACATGATGGAGTGAACCCATGGATAGGCTGGAGACCTGGGGCCTGAGCCTCCTTGCTGGGGAAATCTCCAGAAGTCCACGTCCTAGCTTTGGCTGCCTCCCTGATTTTGTTAGGCGATTACCTTCATTTTCTCTGTCAGTGTTCTTACTGCTCAATTCAGCTGCCTCGGGCTGTTTTTCATGGAGTAGCACAAGATGCCTTATAGATAGACGCTTCTGCTTCTCTTTTGGACTCAGGACTTGAGAGGAAAGAGCTTCCTGGTTACCTACGTGAGGCGGTATGTACAGGAGCTTGGGGAGCCAAGGGCTTGGTGTTGGCTGTGGGTCAGGGGTGGTCTGGGGGCTGCACTGGGAAGGACACCCGTCAGATTTCCATCTCAGTTCTCTGCCTAAACTATTGCCTGCAGAAGGAGGCCCTTTGGGCCCTGTGCTGCCACCGGGCAGTCAGGGGCGTTTGCATTCTAACCTCCTGAGCAGGAAACAGGTGATGAAAGAGAAACAAGAAAGAAAAAGAAACAGCAAAAATATCAACTGGAACCCGCGTGAACTTCCTCTTTCAAATTCTATTTGTCTGAGCTGATTCTTTCAGATCCCTTTTCCAGACCCTTAAACAATAAAAATGAAAGGTTCAGCGTGCTGGCTCAGCTGGTGAAGTACCTTCCACAGAAGCATGCACACCTGAGTTTCGGGCCCCAGAAGCCAGATTAAACGCTGAGAATGGCAAGGCCTGATGCAGTTCTACTGCTGGGGTGCTGGGGTGGATCCCTGCAGCTCATTGGTCAAGTCAGCCTAGCCAAACAGATGAGATTCATTGAGAGACTCTGTTTTGAAAGGATAAAGGTGGAGAGAAATCAAGGAAGGATCCTTGCTATTGACCTCTGGCCTCTATACTCCTGTGCACATATATCAAATCCCAGCATCAATGTCAGGCAGCTCACAATTGTCTGAAACATCACACACACACACACACACACACACAGAGACAGAGAGACAGAGAGACAGAGAGATTTAATAAATAACTAAGTGCTTAAGATTTTCCTCCAGGCCTTACTCCCTCTAGGCCTCTGTGCCTGCGTTTGCTCTGGGAATGCACAGTGACCTCAGTGCCTGGCCATGCCCAGGTCCCATTTACAAAATTTCCTTCATTTCCTTTGTCTCCCAGGTGCAGGAGGCCGCAAGCCGGGGCTTGAAGTTCGTCGGTGTGGTGCCCCAGTACCAGCCCTCTGTGAATTCTGCAGGCGGCAGCCGTTCCATGCCTACTGCCAACAGTGCTGTGGGTACCAAGGATGTGAAGCAGACCTTTGGGGACCGTGCATCCCTGAAAACTGACCCTCCAAAGGCTGCAGATACGGATGCTGCTCCTACAGGAGTGAACCGAAGACCAGAGCCCAGCCCAGGCTCCACAGGGGAGGTGTCCAGTGCCCAGCAGCCTGGCAGTGCATCAGAAGAGGCAGAAGCTGGCGAGTTCCCACTGCAGGGGTTGAGCCCAGCCCTGGATGGACCGGAGGGTGACCCCTTAAGTGGTCATGAAGAGCGGCTCTCTAGGAGTAAGTGTCAGCACCGGGAGTCTTGACCTGCTTAAAGAGAGGCTAACGGCTTCTTAGTATTCCCCCAGGGCCTCTTAGGGAAAGAGAAATGGGATTAGTATTTAGACACTGTAGTACATCAGACAGGGAAAGTTCATCCAGCAGCTGTCTGGGCTGGACGGCTGTTTACTCTCTGCAGCTGGGAATTGTGGTCAGGGACTCCAAGGTGGCTTCTAGCCCAGATCCTCTAACCTGTGCTCCTTTGTTGCCAGACAATTTTTCATCCTCGCAGGGAGGCAGTGGTGGTGAGCCACTCTCCAAGGATGGGCTCAGACATTGCACTTCTGAAAATCTGCCTGAAGCGAGGCAGTAAGAAAGCCACAGGGGGTACACCGTGCAGGAGCAGTAGTTCTGCTTGCTGGGATGGAATCAGCCTGATTGTGGGGAGTGCATACAGTTGACATGGAGAAACTGCTCCACTAGGCAGAGGCTACCACTGTGGGTCTTCTTTACCCATGCCGGTGGCCATTGCATTGATGACTTCACATAACAGCACAGTCAAAACAGCCAGCATTTATTAATGCTTCCTGATTACCAGGGTCTGTGCCATCTTTGAGAACAGCCACCTGTCTATTCTCCATCCAGTCTTGTGATTCAGTGCTCTCTCACCGCTTCCGGCTGGGCGCTGGCATAGCTGGCATAGGACCGCAGTTGGGGGCGACACCAACCATGACACTCTCATGACCCGGTCTTTCCCGGGTGACAGACTGACAGGCTGCCGGAAGCCTTCCGTAGTTCTCAGTCTCCACTTTCGCCTGGAAATGGCATCTACTCATTTTCCAAGCGGGAGGTTCCTGTGTTAGCAATGGGGCCTCTTTGGCTTTTAGATGGTGACCATGAGACATCTGACAGTAGAATACCTGCAGAGCCTCATGGGGGCTTCTGTTTAGACTCTTCTGTGTCATGTGCTCAGTGACTGTTGCTGCTGTGTATTAGCCAGTGCTTGAAATGGGTCTCTCACTGATACGGGACGTAGGTGCTTGGAGAGTAGGAAACAGAGAACTGGTTTCCTTTGCTACATCAGTACTTCCTGAGAAGAAAAATATTAGGTGGTCTGAGATCTAATTGCAGGGTTTCTCTGAAGCAGAGGCTAGAGCTGCCTCAGTTCTGAAACATAGTAGAGACAGCATTTGTTCAAGACCTTGGTCCTTAGTAGAGAGCAATTCGTATGATTTTTCATTCCTCTGAGATAGACTTCTGTCCCAGCCTGATGGCTGCTCAGGTTTAGATCTGGTGAGAACTCCATCTTTGGGCTGGGGGCTGTGTGTTGAATTTGAGAGGATGAAGGGTATCTGTGGAACCAAGAGGAACAAGAGGGCCCAGGGCAGGCTTGAATCTCAGGAGCAAGGGATAGGAGTCATGGGAGGCAACCAGCACTGTGCCTAAGAAACCAATGTCTATGTATGCCATCTAGCTAGCTGGTAGCTTCGTCCAGATACATGCCCCTACCTTCTTCTCTAAGGGAACTAGTGCCTTCCTGTGGGAGGGCTCAGTGCATGCTTGGTGTTACAGGGCTTTCCAGGGGAGCTGTTACTTGGTTCTGGCTCCCCAGTGCCACTCATCACATCATCCCAACTTTCAGAAAGGAGGCAGTTAATCCTGAGAGTCTGTCAGGAGTGCAGATATCTGTGCTCCAGAACCCACCTTCTTCCTAGACCTCCAGACATTTTGCTTTCTGTGGTTGACTTCTCGACCCTGGAAGGCCTTTACTAGGACCCTTCTAAGATGTCTCAGAATAACCCGTTGCTGCCCCATGGCTTCTTGCCTTCCTCCATCGCTCAGGATCTCCTATGGCTGAATGTCTGAACCCCTCTGCTAACAGCTAGAGCGCCGTGAGCTGCAGCCTCTGTACCCTTGGGACCGTGTCCTCTTCTAAAATTGCAAACCCTTCGGGAAATGGCGGGTTAAAGTAGTAGTACACTGCTGTGTGGCTCAACAAAGAAAACTAGGAGGCATTCTCCTAGGTGCAAACCCTGCCAGACCTCAGCAGAGGGGACCGCTATCGTGGCAAGCGCCATCCTGGACAGTGGAACCCTGAGCATCTCATCTCAGGGTTTTTTTATTGATACCTGAGCTTCTCTGGTGTTCTATTGATAGCACACTCAGATCATGAGCAATCAGACAACTTTTAAAGCCAACACCTGCAGACCATACAAATGCCAAGGCCTAAGCAGCCCCTCCCCCAACAGTGCACCAAAAAAAAAAAAAAAAACATTTTAAAGGTAACTGGAAATAAACTTCTACAACAGGTTAATGTGTCATGAAGGCCTCAGCCAGCTGTGAGGGGGAGGTGGGATTTCCAGCTGGTGATAGGCCGGGGACTTGGGACACACAGTCCATTTTTGTCTCACTAGGTAGAAAGCTACCTCCCCCCATACATGTAATCTAGGCTCTGCCTTGCAAGGAACTCACAGACAGTCTGTTTCCCTCTCTGGCTTTTTTTTTAAATCACTTGGTAAACACAGTTTCTAGTGGAGGGCACTGGTCCAGTTTTCCCCAGGTGCTATCTCCAGTACTTCTCACCACAACTGTGACAGGAGATGCGATGTGACACCCACCCACGGATGAGGAAAGTTCCATTGCTGAAGGCTGGACATCGGCGGACTCTGTCTCCACAGGTCATAGTCCTCACCTGACCCCAGCTTCTCTCCTGAGCCTTTTTCTAGGTCAGCGGTTCTCAACCTGTGGGTCCCGACCACTTTAGGGGGAGGGGATCGAATAGCCCTTTCACAGGGCTGCCTAAGACCATCTGCCTATCAGATATTTACTTTACATTAATAACAGTAGCAACAAAAATAATTTTATGGTTGGGGGTCCATACCACAACACGAGGGACTGTAGTAAAGGGTTGCAGCGTTAGGAAGGTTGAGAACTGCTGTCCTACGGAGTTCAGCTGCTTCCTTCCCTGGGGCACCTGCTCACTGCCCTGCCCTGGAGACACACAGCACCCAACCCTGGCCTCGCCACTCGGAGCCTGCTCAGTGCTCCTTTTCTCTCCTTCTGCCCTCAGTAAGGAAGTTGAAACGTTCTGAGCCTCTTGCTGCCAGGTGAGCAGTCACAGCAAGACAGTTAACAAAGAATCCAGAGGGCACCACCTCCTTGCCCCTCATCCTCTGTTAACTTGTTTCCTATGTAGGAGGCAGCTAGGGGTAGATCCGGTCAGGGCCCCTTCACACTGTTCTTTAAAAGGCTGCGGGGAGAGCAGGTGCATTGACCCCACCCCTGCAACGTGGTTCAGGAGTTACACCCTCCTCGTTCTTCTTGATCATCGACTTGGACTTCTTGTCTCTGGAGACTTCCTCTTGAAAGGCTGTCCCCGTGCAGTGCAGCCCCAGGACCCCCATAGACCTTTGCTCGAGAAGCAAGAAGCACCAGGTGTGCCAGCTGGAGCGGTGACGGTGTGTCAGGCAACTTCCTGGCTAAGGACTCTGCTCGGGAGCCTCCTAGGCAGTCGGAATTGAGGCTTGAAGCTTTTCTGCTGTGTTTCCCTTCCCCAAGCTCATGGAGGGGAGGGTGGGAGGGTCAGCTAAGCCTTGGCGCTCCGCTTGTGCCACGTGCTGCCACCTTCCCAGCCTCTCACTGAGTCTGTGAACAAACATCCCCAACGGTGGCCACCAGCAGCTACTTCGTGTTCTAGTAAATTAACCTCTTGCTAACTTTGGGCAGGAGCCCAGGGTTTGAGATGTTTAAGAGACTCTAGGCTTTGCCGCCTGCTAACTGGGATTCTGAGAGCTAGATGTGGCCCTGTGGGATGGACACGGAGCATCCCATGGAAGCTGAGAGTCGCATGTGGTTTTAAGGAGCCTCACTGCGGTGCCTGTACCTGGATCCGCTTTGGTGCCCGTGATTACCAGTGGCCGCTGCTTCACGGGCACTGTTCCTGACCTTCCCCGTCATGTCAGGTGGCCACGGTCACCGAAAAGTGCTAGCACCAGTGCCTGAGAGAAGTATAAAGCAGCCTTCCATAGAGTTAGGGATTTCATGGACCCTGCTCACCACTGCACTGACAGCCCCCGCCTTAATGGAAGTTTCTCATCTGAGTTCCTGACATCCAGCGAAGGGTGATCGCTGACCAGCTTTTCCTGATTCTTCCAATTCAGAATGACCCCTCAAGTCGGGATCTTGATGTCCACCATTCAGATTCAACTTTCAATTCTGTTTCCTAAAACCAGAGCTCTCCTTGGATGCTGGAACCCAACCGGCCCCTGTGGCTCATTCACAGGTTCCGGCTCTTTGGTTCCATAACTGCAGAGAAGCTGCAGGCTTCCAGCTGAACTATAGCTCAACACTCAGCTGAATACCTCTTCTTTGCCCACTGCTCTATGGCATGGTGAGGACCATCAGCCCAGCTGTGCTTGGCTGCTTCCCGGTCCGGATCTCCATGTCGTCCACTCCTGCTCAGGTCAGTCACAAACACGCAGGGCACCTACCGTGGTACAAGGACTCTAAATGAAATACCGGGTCCTTGTCACAGGGAAGGAGGACAGGAAGGCAGTCCGATGCTCCTGGGGTGCACTGCGAGCTTACTCCACCAGCCATTCTCAGGAACAGTACCTTCCTTTGGGACTTTCCCACGTCTGGATAAAGCTTCCAGCTGGGGTCATGGTGGAGTCATAGAGCAGCTGAGAAAGTGTAGACAAACTTGGGACTCCTCTACGGGATCCTTGGTTCTTGCTTACATAGGAAGTATGTTGCAAGCTGGGGGCAGTGAGGGCATGGAAGCGTTCCTCTTGACTCGTTTCCATGTGAGTGGGAGCGCTGACTAGAGGGTTGTGTGTCTGAAATCGGGCCTCTCCCAATACCTTGTCACGGCTAACACTTCTGTGGCTTCCTCACATGGCATTTCCCTTTCCTTCCTGTCTCTGGCTTCAGCCCACCTTCTGGGGAGGGCAGAGCCCGGCAGCTTAGATGCTGCAGTCTCTCCCTCCCTCCACCACCAGGCCCCTCTCTTCTCATTTCAGCCGTGCCCCTGTTCTGTTGTGTTATGCACTGGGAGATGTGGTGTTTTTATTGCACCGTGTGAGTGGGGAGGGAAGCTCCTTCTGTGTGTTCAAGTGCTACCAGATGTGACCACATCCAAATTCCCCCGCTTCTCCCAGGCAGCAGTTCTGAGTTCTCACTCTTGTTGCACCTGTGCTTGATTGTAACGGACGACAGGGTCTGTGCTCTGGACCAAACGCGTTGCAGTTCAGGCCAGTGATGGTCCAGGGGTGACTCTCAATCCATCAGATGGCTGCCTCCATTGGATTGTCCTGAATGTAGCAGTTCTCAACCTGTGGGTCACAACACAACCTTCCCCCCCTTTCACAGGGGTCACCGAAGACCATCTGCATATCAGATATTTACGTTAAGATTCACAACAGTAGCAGAATTACAGTGATAAAATAGGAATGAGAGTAATTTTATGGTTGGAGGTCACCACAACCTGAGGGACTGTATTAAGGGTCGCAGTGTCAGGAAGGTTGGGAAGCACTGCCTTAAATGGATGCATCTGAGGTGAGGTCTGCTCAGCGGTCCTGGGTCCCTGGTGAGGCCCCAGCTACCCTGTGGTAACACCTACACGTTAAAATGGCTCTTGTTTGGTTGTCTCCTCATTCCCAGCCCTGATCTCTCTCCAGCATCAATCCTTGTTGCTAGAGACTGCAGATTGTTCTACGATAGCTATATGTTTTTGGTTTTGAATGAGTGAGTTTAATAAGTATATGGAAAGCAAAAGCAAAAGAATAAATAGCAAGTAGATGCTAGGTAGACAGACAGACAGACAGACAGCAAGACCAGATGCTCACAACATCCAGCTGAATAGGTTGGGGAAGTTGAAGCAGGCACCTAGAGTTCCACCTGAGCTTCCCCTCCGTGGATGAGCTTTTCATGGCTGAACTGGCTCTTCCTTCCTGCTGTTGGCACTTCCATGTCACCAGATAAACAAGAGTCAGGGACCCAGCTCTATTGCTGTTCTTTCTTACCTGTCACTACATTGGGAGGGGAGCCCATTCCCACATAAGTGTTCTGGGGGGACACGATACAAAAGTGCTTGGATCTCAAATGGGGGCAGGCAGACCTGCTTCGAGAGCCAGCTTCTCGGTGAGCTCAGCCTACGCACATCAGCTAATCCATAGGATGCGTGTTAGAGGAGCATTGACGACCCACACGTGGGAGGCGCAGGGGTGGTCTACTTAACAAGGACCCAGTGAAAACAAAGGTCCACCAGAGCAGGCTTGTCCCCTTCCTAGCAGTTGCTGCTTTTATTGAACGTTAGACACATAGGACTGGAAGACCCCCTGATCGCCCAGCTTATTCCTGTCCTGGCCTCAATTCCTGGCTTTTTTCCTCATAGCACAGACTTCCTGTGTCACCCCATTCTTTAAGTTTGCACTTCATCACCATGGCATAGTCTGGTGATTGGATATGCGTGCACTAATTTATTGTTTCGGAATAGTTTCTGGGATAGATAACAGTGTCTTGGGTCAGGTAGGTGGCTGGTGTGGGGATGATGTATACAATTCAGGTGACAGTTTCCCAAACAGACACTGGTTCTGTTGGGTGCGATAGCTTGATGAAACTCCCTGTTGGTTCACCTGTTGGTGACAGTAGGTCTCGTGACCTCAGTGGTGCTTGCCCACTTGGGCAGCTGGGAGATTTCCTTTGTGCTAGAGCTCTGCTCCTGCCTGACAAACTTTTCCAGCGTTAGGGGGATGCACTTGCTTGCTGCTGTTACCTCCCGTCCCTGTATGTCTATGTGGCAAGCAGGAATGGATTGCCTCTGTGGTCAAGAAGCAAACTCTCTTCTGAAATACATGTATTTAAAGAAGGAACGTGAGCCAGTTTAAAAAAAAAAAAACAAAAACAAAGAATGTAGGGTTGGAACCCTGGAAAGAGTGCTTACTGTACAAACATGAGGACTTGAGTTTGCATCCCCAGAACTCCTGCAAAAGGCCAGATATGGCTGTGCATGCCTGTGACCACCATTGTGGGATGGAGACAGGCGGAGCCTGGAGTTCACGGGTCATCCAGGCTGGCCCGAATAGCAAGCTTAGCGAGAGATCCTGTCTCAAGGCAATAGGCAGAAAGCAATAAAGGAGAAGCCGAAGGGCCTGCATGCGTGCAGATGCGCAGACACACACCTGCACACGCGCGCACACGCGCACACACACTCACACACACACACCGGCTAGCATTTAGATACCACCCAAGTGGCACACTCCTGAAATGTGGGAGCCTACATCCCAGAGTTGAAGCGTAGGTGTTCCGTGTCTAGATCCCTAGATCACGTGGATGCTTTGTCCTTCTTCCTAATGCCAACCATTGTTAATGACCTTTAAATTTTCTGTTTGAAAGACTGTGGGGATTTTCTTATCACTTCAAACGATGTTTTTTTTTATTATTTTATTTTTTGGCAGCCAATGTATATTCCTAACCAGCCTATGGAAGCAAAGCTTCCTAAACTGGGCCAGCTCCAATAGCTTGACTAAATTAATAGTGCAAAAATAGACTTTCCAGTGTGGATGGAAATTCGAGGTATTTGCCCCTGGCAGTGGTTCCCACTAACCGTGGCTGGCAGCAGGAACAGCGGGTGCAAATCAGTGGCAGGGTGGTAGTGATTATTGATTTCTGGGCTGTAAATGAAAGCGGAGAGCTCCAAGCTTCACACCCAGGGCCTGCCTGGCTGATTGAGCCACCCTGCTACTCCAGGCAGGAACTCCCATTTACGGGAACATATTTATTTTTACATATCAATGTACTTGATGTACTTGATTGAGTATTATGGGTTTGGCCCCAGGAAACTCTCCTGCAGTTTATAAATAGCAAGTTCAGGGATGTAAAAGGTTCCTGGAATTAGAGAAATGTTTTTTCTTTTTATAAATCTTTTTTCTTTTTTAATAAGACCAATTTTTGCATTTACTTTGCAAACACTTATTTGTACGCATTTCTAGAAGTATCCTTCTTCTAGATGCTTAACAATGCAAATTAATTCAAGTAACTGTAATGCCCAGGACTCTGGAACCCCTTTGACTCTCAAAGTTTCACCAGGAATCCAGGTCTGATGTAAAAACAAGGAGTCTTTATTCTGCAGAGCAAACCAGCATGCTGGGGTCAGGCACCAGCTGGAATGGCCGACCCTGAAGAAAGGCTTGCTGGCTTTTTTATAGACAGTAAGGGGGGTTTTAACATAGGTGAGGTAGCCTGGTTTCTAATTGGGGAACAGAAATGCAGTTCACAAATGTTTAGTTTTGATTGGTTTATGCTCAAGGGGCTAACTGTCCACATTCTTAAGCTATATCTGGTTAGCCATCAAAGTCAAGACCTTTGGTTTATGGCCCCCAGGCCATCTGGCCAGATAAGGTAGGGGCCGCTCCTGCCCTGCTTCTTTTCTCAGATTGGTTGCCCTCAGAGTTGGGGTCCTTTTTCAAGTTATCTAAGCCCCATTTGGCAGGTATATCCTGGCTCCTGTTAGTCTGCCATTTGGTTCAGGGAAGGGACTTTTGCAGTTTTTCCCAGGGACCAGGGTGGGGGCGAGTCCCTTTTGAGTCCCAAAGGCCCATGGCTCTTCCATGGTGGAAGCCTTTCCCTCAGAAAGACCCGTCCAGGTCTAACAGTAACTGTAATCTCCTATGATCTAGATTCAAAACCTAGTCCCTACCAGGGTTGTATGTATGCACTTCCTGTCTAATATGCGTCAGGTACACTCAGTCCAGAGCCACATAAGCTGGGTATAGCGACATACTCCTGTCATTCAAGCCCTTGGTGAGTAGAGCCAGGAGGATCCTCAATTCAGGTTCATCCTAGACTGTATTAAGTTTGAATCCAGCCTCTGGTGTCTGAAGCCCTACCTCAGAACAAAAACAAACTGAAGCCCTCACTCGGTTTGCCTTGAAGGCAGCCTCAATTACTGCTGGAAATGGAGTCTTATTACCTGGCGGAAGTGTGGCCTTGGGGATTCACGGATGATGCCATTTCTCAGGCTCCAGGGAGGTTCCACAGAAGCCAGTTTGGCAGATCTGTTCTGTAGGCTAACCTCTCCTTTTTTTTCACCGATCCCAACAGAGATGGAGCTCTTCGCCTTTTTCAACAGGCCGAAGAGCCAACAGAAGTGTCTGCAGTATTATCCGGTCACCATCCCTCTCCAGGTCTCCAAGAACGGCCAGACAGTAAGCAGTCTGGATGCCAGCTGGCTGGAGCACATGAGCGACCATTTCCGGAAAGGCAGTGTGCTGGTGAACGCTGTCTTCCACCTGGGCATGGCCAATGGTACGGAATACCTTATGACCCCTCTTCTTGTTCCCATGATCCCGGCTTCTCTTTCCAGCCTCCTCCGCCTGGAAAGCTGCGTAGTCATGAACAGGCAGCATTTGGTTTTTAATGAACATATCCCGAGCAGATCTCATAAAGGCTAGACCCTCTGTTCTGGAAGACTCTCCAGGAAGCCACCTGGTGTCTTCTCAGATGAATTGGCTTTGCCTCACTGATGGTAGTGTCCATCTTTTTGGCTTTTAAAGACCTTTAAGAATATGACTCCCTGGGACTGTTAATTACCCCCCTTGGATCATGCTACCCTAGCATTGACAATTGCTTGCAGACACCATCACAGTTTTCAGTAGCAATAGCAGCGCTGACCAACCAGAAGTAAATGGCAGCATTTGGCACCCATGAGCTGGGACACAGGTTTTCTGAGTCTCAAGTGACCAATGGTCCACCCCAGAAGTGGACTCACCTTAGGGGCTTTGCTGTGTGGAATGGCACTGTTGATGTTGATGCTATTGAGGTAGAAGTCTGTCCACAGTGGGGAAAGATGCTGAGCCTAGAAAGGGTTTGGGGTTAACACGGTGAATTGCGTCACCTGCGAAGACAAGGGAGCAGTCTGGGGTGTGGGGCTCACCTGCGAGCATGGGTCGGTCCTGAGGTTTGCGAGTCAGCAGGACTCCTAAGGAAGTGAAATGTAGCAGGAAACTTGGGGATCCCAGCAAAGCTTGGCAGGGGCATGAGCAGCGGGTTTGATGGTGTGTAGCTTCTCTGATTTTAGCAGGGCCAGGAATAGAGTTTGGATCCTGTGTTATCTGTGAAAGGCCAAGCAAACATTCTTAGATCAGAGACCCTGTTGTTCTGAATGTGTAGGCTCTTGATGACTCGAACTGGGACGATGATAAAGCACAGTCACAGGGTGTTTTGGGGTACACTGTGAAATACCAGGGGCAGGAGGAACTTGAAGTAGGTATTTCCAGTCCAATTTGTCAGTATTGGGCAGACCCCATCAACTTCTTTAGGTTGGACGAGAACCGTTCCTTTTTTATTGTCTGGGTGGCCAAAGTTTTACACTTCTCCTCAGCAAACCTATGACTAATTGTTCTAACACCTTAAAGATGCACAGTTGGAAGCACCTGCTCGGGAAGCCTCTGCTGAGTGTTTCTCTCTTCTCAGCAAAATTGGAGTATCAAAAGGGATGTCTTTGGTCCCATTGTCTGAGCCCAAGAGAGAATACCATGTAAGCCCCCGAAGCTACTGATGGTGTCGTGAGGATGGCTTAAAAGATCAAGGCTAAGTTAACCTCTTCCCTCATGTCACTGGCCAGCCTGCATCACCACGCACAGAGGGTTTGCTGGAGATTGGCCTCACACATATTAAACACTGTTCTAGCCTCCCCTGGCTTGGGCTGCATCAAACCAGCTTTCCATCTCTAAGACAGACTGTGAAATGGCCCCTGTTGACCACAGTCCCCGCAACCATGACTCGGAACCTCTGCAGTGGAGGCTTTGCCAGGCGGTGCTGAAGAAGCCTGAGGGCAGAACCCCTTGGAGCAGAACTCAGACTTGAAACTTGGTGTGAGGAGTCAGTGTAACCTTAGTGGAGAGGGTGGTTCTGCTCTAAGAAGTCTGAGGGTTTCCACTGGCCAGGGAAGAAATAGCACCTGACCTTTCCCCAGAATTAAATAGAAGACATTCTGAGTATCCTTGCTAATAACCCGGCAGGGGGAGAATCAGGCCCTCTGTTGTGACATCTGAATGGGTACTTGCATTTCTGTTCAAAAATATTTTCCACAGAGCTATAGAATTAGTGAAAACTTCCTTCTGTAAATAAGGTGAAGCTTCAGTCTGAGACACTCAAGTCAGGCTCCAGCTTCAACCAACATTTTAGTTCCTGATCTGGAGAATTTTTTTTTTATTATTAATACCCCAGTAGACGTGTTAACACCTAGGAGTGTCTTGATTGGATCCATATTCTGGGCCAGTTAAAGAACTAAAAGGCAGGAATTTCAAAGCACAACAGGTAGCAGCAGGGAAGATCTCAGACACAGCACACGGAATTAGCTGTTTTAAAGGGGAGGCTTTTTAATTACATGCACAGTGCAAGACACACTGGAAGATCCTCCTGAAGACCAGAGGGGGCACCCAAATCTAGTCTTCCCTTGAGTGCTGGGGCTTCTGATGGTCTTTGAGACGTCCCCATCCCCTAACTTAAGGTTGGTCAGTTTGAACAAAGACAGGGAAGCTGATACCACAACTTCAGGGCAAGCATGGCCCCCATAGGGCCATAGGCAAGGGCCCTGCTGGCCACCAGGCCTTGTTTCAGGTCAGGAGTTTGGGGAAGAGAAATATTCGCCATCTTTCTTATCTATTTATTGTCCGTTCCTATCTGCCTGTCAGGGATCTGTTTAATGTGAGTCCAGCAGGCACATGGCCCAGGAAACATGGAGGGGATTGCCCTTTAAGAATCTGTTGCTGGCTTTCCCTGCAGTCCAGATAGAGCAGTCCTGTGAGCCTGTTGTCTGTGGGATGGCTGTGGACACTGAGGCTCTTCCTTCTAGGAAGTATAAAGAGAGTGGGAAGAAGAAAGGTGTGGGTAAGGGAAGGAACAGGAGGAGAGGGAGGGGGAGATTGTCCTCCCAGATGGACTCTGGGTGGCCCTTCGGTGGGCAGAGGAGGGCACCGGAGTCACCTGAGAGAAGAGCAGGGATGAGCCTACAGCTTCCTCACAGAGCAGGCGGGCCGCTGGGGCTCTCCAGCCAGTGAGCCCTTTCTGGAAGGCTGAGAAGGCAGGGCCTTGTGCTGAGCCTGCTGTGTGGGGAGCTAAGTGTATTCCAGAAGCCAAGGGCAAGATCAAGGAGCAGCTGGACACATATATCTGGAGACTCTCTGTAGAGAGCTGATCTCTCCCCAGGACTCTGGGCCTGACAAATCCCTGACAAATCGCTGTCGCATCAGGAAGCCCCAAGCCGTGTAGTCACTACTGTCTCTCCCACTCTGCCTCCAAGGTCCCGAGTCCCTTGTTCCTGCTTATCTTATTGTGGCACTTTCCTCCTGTAACCTTCCCCAGCCTTCTCTCTGCACCCTCTCCCTCCCATCCTCCATGTGCCCTGTGTTTCTCCCCATCCCCTTCCTGCCCTTGCCTTCTCCTCCCCTGGTGGTTTTTACTCCCATTGTTTGAAAGATATTCTTATAGCTGATTATTGGAACAAGAATCCAGTCAGCAGTGCACCGGCCAGGGCAGCTGCATCTTCACCGTTGCCTAGAGGAGCCTGTTGCTAGAAAGGACCACAGCTTCGCGCCTGCAGAAGGGCCCGCAGCTGTGACTCACTCGGCAGTGCGTCTTGCTGTACTTTGTGCTTGTGTTTCTAGCCACTGTTTCCTGTAAATGTGAAGGTAGTTCTGCAGACTGGCTGAATGAAGGCTTGACTAGACTATTTCCTAGGTGACTCGTTCTGCCCCTCGCATCAAGCAGGAGCTGCAGGTGGTTGTGAGCTACCATGGAGCCCCTTCTGCCAGACCGGCAAGTGTTGCTAATAGCTGAGCCATCTTCCCAGCCCCCATTTCTGCTCTTTCGAAAGAATAAATCATCCTGAGACTCCTTCATGCCTTTGCTGCACCACAGTCCGTGTTAGCCAGGGTTCTCTGGGGGAATGGAGAGGGTGCCTGTGTTAAAGGTGACTCACTCGGCTGGGTTACAGGCTATGGTCAGTCTAGTGCAACAGTGACTGTCTCACAACAGAAAGACAAAGAAACCACCTCTTGTTCAGTCCATGAAGCCGGGTGTCTCCCCATTGCTAATCTTGTGGTGGAGTCTTAGAACGCTGAAGACGTGCTCGCTTTCTGTCTGCACTAGAGTCCTGAAGAAGTTGGATTTAATGCCGACTGCAGCAGTAAGGTAGATGAACTTGCCAGCAAGTGTAAGAAAATGCCTCACAGGCATTTTCATCCCAGATACCAAGGTGATGACCAAGGTTAGCCATCACAAACAAACAAACAAAAAAAAAAAGAGCCAGGTTTGGTGGCACACACCTTTAATCCCAGCACTCAGGAATCGGATCTCTGAGTTCAGGCCCAGCCTGGTCTACATAGCCAGTTCTGGAACAGCCAGGGCTACATAGACAGACCCTGTCTCAGACAAACAAGTAGCCACACAGTCAAAGCAGTGGTGGGTCTTGTGTCATCTCCTTGTGTCGGTCCTCGTGTTCTGGGACCCGATTATCCACTGCTAGCCAAGCAGTTCCGGTGCCAGCTGGGTCATGGGAATTTGCTCCTAGCCGGGCAGCTCAGAGCTGGCAGAGGTGGGCAGGAATGAGAGAGGGGAATACGAGGGTTCAAACTGCTCAGGGGACCGTGGCTGGGGCGCCGAGAACCGGAGGCAGGGTGGAGGGTACCCTGTGACTTTGAAATGAAATACTGTCCACCCAGGTCAGGCTGTCAAAGATCAAAGTCACTTTATTTCAGTGGGGGGGGGTTTGGAGAAACATATTGGATCGGGGGGGTGAACAGGTAGCCAACCTGCCAAACTAGCGCACTGATTACATGACCATGGGGCGAGGAGAGGGGTACTGCCATGACGTAGGCTGTAGGAGGGGCTCAGCCTCTCCCACTCCGGGGGCAGGGGCTCTGTAGCACCCTCAACTCTGGCCGCGTCCGAGTTTTTGCCGGTATCCATGGCATGGCACCCTTCAATACTTGGTCCAGTCACCTGAGGCTTGCAGGCTGCGCATGTTAGAAGTATGTCCATTGCCTCAGAGAATGCTCCATCACTGTCACAAACCCCTAAGTAAAGCAGTATGAGCAGCAAAGATTTGTTTTAGCTTGTACTTTTGTCTCAGTCTGCGGCTGACCAGACCTGAGGTTTCCGGGCTGTGGTGAGGCCAGGCATCACACAGAGCCTAGTAAAGCTGCTCACCTGGTGCAACTCAGAGGGTCTGGGGTCAAGGTCTGCCTTTATAGGCATAACCCCAGTGACCTACCTCCAACTAGGCTCTGCCTCTCCAGAGCCCCACTACCTGCTAGAGACACCATGACTTGATCTGTAGATCTGTCCACTAAAGAGGCCTCAGCCTTGGTGACCTAGTTGCTTTCAAAAGCTCAGCCAGCTGGCATAGGCACCTTTGGGGAACATTTCACATCCCAACTGTAGTGTGTGCATTTCAAACAAAATGTCTATGTGCCGTAAATATTTCATACAGATTTCTTGCAAACGGGGCCTGCACCCTTTGAGTTTTAGTATTGTAGTACCTGAACCCCAAAACTTCAAAGCAGAGAGAATGTGGTGCAGTGGTCATAGTGATAACACATAGACCTTGTGAACCCGTTACATTACCTGATCCTGTTTGTCCAGGCACCATTTACGTCTGTGCGTGCGACTGCAGGTGACGGTAGAGGCCAGAGGCACTGGATCCCCTGGAGCTGGAGTTACAGGTGGTTGTGAGCCACCCAGTGTGGGTGCTGGGAACCAAACTCAGGCCCCCTGGAAAAGTAGGGATTGCTTTTAACTGCTTAGCCATCTCATGAACTCTTCATTTAACTTCTGTGGCCTCCATTGTTACCTACGCTGAAAGACGGTTTACAGACCCTTGTGGGAGGGTTCAGTGCGAAACTGTGACCCGTGTCTAACAGGCTGCCTACACGTTTCTTCCTGAGATGATTAATCTCGGTTGCCAGCTTGATAATATCTAGCAAATGCCTCTGGGAATGCTTTTGGCAGGAAGGGCTTAGGAGGTAAGAAAAGGCAGCAGTGTTGGTCTGGGGGCTGATTGAACAGTGGTTATGTTCACAGAAGGCCGCATGACAGCGTGCCTACCCATGCAGTTACTGAGTTAGTTATAGAGTTGGCTGGGGCCATTCCAACGCATAAATCTTCCCGTGGAGCATACAGACCCTCTGGAAAGCAGCAGAATCTGACTGTCCGCTTCAGTGTGGACAGTTGAGTCCTTTTTGTTTTGTTCAAAGAAGAATCATAGAACATTATAAACCTGCAAGGATGAGAAAAGTTGGATTGACAACTTGCCCTGGGATGCACATTCCAGAGATTTTGCAGACCAGCACCACAGTCTGAGCTTGGAAGTGAACTTGACAGACAGTCTCAATGCCTCCAGAAGAGCATTGAGAATAGAATCGACCTCTTGAGATGGTGCAGCAGATGTCCTTCTTGTAAATCAAATCCCATGTCCTTCTTGTAAATCAAAAGCTTGGAATGTTAAGGTGGCCTTTTGCCAAAAGGCCAACATCAAATATTTATGTCATAAAGCACACAGCCTCTTGTGCACCGTAGGGAAGCATCTTTAATAAAAAATACAACAATGAGAAAAATTTTCCGTAGGTGGAGGGTGGTTCGACCTTTTGCACCCGGAGTCTTCACTCCCAGTTGGGCGCACATTTCAGGAAGGCTGAGCAGTGGGGGTAATGAGAAGGAGACTGGACAAGCCCATCAAAACAATGGCTCCCTAATAGCTGTCTGTGCTCTGGAGCTCACTGCCTTTTCGCTGTTACAGATGACCAAATTTTGACAGCTCTTCTGAACTAGCTTTGTTGTAGTCAAGTAGGCAATCCAGACTTCTGTTCTCAGGACAAGACGACAGAGTGGCAGGCCTGGGGCTGGGAGGCAGGCGGTGGTTCGGGTGGGTTAGGACCTGGTGCATCCCTGTGGCTAGGTAATCAGGCCGCACAGCCTCGCTCAACGCCTGAATCCTGGGAGGACGTGGGGAAGCCAGCCACAGTGGGAAGGACACGTGGTGGGAGCCGTATTCATCCCCTCCACCTCAGAGTCTAAACTCGGCCTTGCTGTACTGTTGACAAACTGCAGACCATCGTATAATTCATGTTGAATTGGGCATTTTAGTATTTACAGCTCAGCAGGCACATTTAGAGGGCTGGGGGCGGGGGTTTCCACTGAGAAGTTAGGGGCTTTGGAAAGTGCGTGGCAGTCATCCCTCAGTACTCATGGGGTTTAGTCCTCAGATACTCACATCTTCAGACCCTTGTGCCCCTTGTATAAAATGACTACTGACTACATATAGCCTCCTGTTTACCTTAAGTCACCACAGAATGGCTTATAATATTTAATACAGTGTAGATGCTGAATATATGATTTGTTATTTCACATTGCTTAGGGAATAATATATTGCTTAGGGAGAAAAGAGATGCACCTGTTCAATACAGATTTTCATGTTTTCCTGTCTACTGTTGGTTGACTCCACAGAGATAGACCCCATAGAGGCACAGGGACACTTCTGAGGTTTTGTAGAGGTCTAGAGGAACTGTGCGCTGCGCTGTACTACCCTGGAGGAACTACCAGTGCTGAACACCCTTAGATCAGGACTGGGGAAGCTTTATCTTAAGCATCTTGGGTGCCCCTTCTGTGGCAGGGTCTCTCTCCTGGGAGTGTTACCAAGAACTTTAAGCTCAGCTAGACTCTGGACTGTGCTTGTCCTGGGCCTCAAAGCACATATGAAGCTGTTCAGATGAAGAGCACTTCTCCCTGGTCATCTGTGTTCGGTGTCCTCTGGGGGCCAGCAAACGAACACTTAGGGCAACTCTCACAAAGAAAGCACTAGAGAGACGGGAGATTGGCTCTTGGGGAGGGTGTTGCATGGTAGCATCCAAGACTGGGGAATAAGTAGGAAGCTTGAGTGTGGAGTTGGCTCACTCATGGGGTGTGGCCAAGGCTGCTGGTGTTCCAGGAATTTCTGTCTTACTCATCGTTCATTGAGCTGTTCAAGCATCTCTAGCACTCGAGATGAGGACTAACCCCAAGCTGACAAAGCACACCGGTCTCGTGTTATTCCATCTCGGTTGAGCATTGTTAATCAGTTAGCTATTGCCACACAGTGCCATGTAACAAACCAGTCCCAAACCCATTGGCTTAAGAGTAGCAACTTATTCCATCCAGTTTCCAGGTGGGCTGGAGCTCTGTTGCGATCTCCGTTGAGCTCGCTCACAGTCTGTTGGTGAGCTGGTCCCAGCTGGCTCCACCGGGCGGCTCTGCTCCATGTGTCCTCTGTCTTCCTGGATCCAGCTCTGGGGCATGTCCTTTCAGAATGGTAACAGGGACATGGGAGATCAAGGTCAACCGCACACGTGGTTTCGGACTCTGCAGCTCACCTGCTCTTACCGCATTAACTAAGCCAGTCTTCTTACTGTTCCCTCCTGCACCAGTTTCCCGAGTCCCACGTTTCTTCTTAGGATTGTGCAGTTCATCTGTCATTGGCTGTCCTCCCCCAACTCTGCATTTGCGTGCATGCTGTCCCCCTTTCTGCCAGGAACTCTCACACCCTACGCATCCGCATCGCCTGCTTGCTTAGTGCATTGACGTCCTTCTGGGTGTCCTTTCCTGTTCACGTGATAAAATACCTTGATCAGAGCACCTTCAGGTTTATTTGGCTCCCAATCCCAGGTTACAGTCCATCATGGCAGGAGAGTCAAGGAGTCAAGCTAGTCACATGACATGCCTCCGCAGTAAAAGAGCGGAGAACAGAGAATGAGCGCATGCTTGTGCTCAGATCACTGCATTCTCACACGCTTCAGGATTCCCTGCCTAGGAAGCAGTGCCACAGATGTGCAGCTCTTCTCATCTCACAGTAATCAAGCTAGTACCCGCCAGAAACGCCCACGGGCCAACCTGATCTAGACAGTCCCTGACTGATGACTTTAGACTGCGTCAAGTAAACAGAACCAGCCACCACAGTGGCCACCACAGTGGCCACCACAGTCACTACTCGAAACAGGGAACCCTAGCTTAAGCAGCCCGCTGTGTGGCTGTCACTTGCACTCCGTCGCCCCGCCTCAAGCTTCTGCGGCATTGTCAGTTCTGACACCCTCTCTCCCCGCTGCATGGCAAGCTCGGAGGCTGCAGGGACTGTGTTTCGATACTCGCTGGCCCTCCTGAGTGGGCCTGGCCTGTAATGGGACCCAACAGATGGCACTCAGAATGGAGGAAGGCTAGGGAGGTCCTGCGGTGTGGGCATGGGTGTTTCTACTTGCCTTTCTGAGGTTCACTCTTTCGTTTCTAAGCTTTACCCTGGAAGGTTGGTTTTATTTTGCTGTACTCCTACTCTTTCTAAAACCCTGAACTCTGTGTCTTCAAGAGCCACATAGGCGAGAAGAAAAGGAAATTATTTCTTCTGTGTTATCTGTTTGCCCATGTTACTCCTTTTATTAATCTTGCAAGGGGACTGGAAATAAAATTTTAATTATACATGTCAGGTGGTGGTGGTGCTATGCCTTTAATCCTAGCACTTGGGAGGCAAAGGCAGGTGGATCTATATAAGTTTGAGAGCAGCCCGGGCTACAGAGTGAGTTCCAGGACAGCCAGAATTACAACAGAGAAACCCTGTCTCAAAAAAAAAAAATTAATTATACTTAATTCCACCACCCACCTTATGTATTTCCTCAGGGTTTATTAATCTCAACATTTTTCGTATAAAATAAATCACAGCTTCAGGACTGGAGAAGAGGGCTCAGCAGTTAGATGCAGTTCCTGCTCTATCATGAGGACCCTAGTTAGGACCCCAGCACCCATGTTCAAGTCCCGAGGGATCCAACACTCCCTTCTGGCTTCCGTGGTCACCCGCCCACATGCCTGCACACACAGACACGCAGAGAATTTTTTGAACTTACAGTTAGCCCAAATGTTACTTTTCTTTTGTTTTTCTTTCTCCGTGATATTGTTTCTTAAGTACTCTGATTGAATTCTCTTAGTATTTTTTTTAGGATAATATAGACTTTAATCATTTAATTATTTTTCTGTGATGCCTAGATTATTTAGGGGGTGTGTGTATGTGTGTGTGTGTGTGTGAGAGAGAGGGGGGGGTGTAATCTGTATGGGGGTGGTTTGTGCAGGTGTTGACTTCAGTGTCTGCCTCTGGCAGCCTCCCCACGCTTTGACCCTGGGTCTCCTACAGAACCTGGCCTTGCCATTTTGGCTAGACTGGCTCCTCAGCGAGACCCCAGGATCCGCTGGCGATTTGAAAAGGACATTTTATAATAAGATAAATCATGATGAGGTTAATTTTCTCTGTCACAGAGAGGGAAGGGAGTTGAAATCGGAAAGCCTGTGATTCACACTGGCATTCATGGGGGTGTTTGCTAGAAGTCACAAAGAAAAGGACTCAAAGCTGTCAACACATAGCAATCTGCAGCTTTTATGTTCTCCACAAATAAAATTAAAAAGTTGTCAGCCAGATGAAGTGATCTGCAACAACAAAATGAAGACAGCGCTTAATATTCTTTATGCATAAAAATCATATGAACACCTAAAAAGGTCGAAAACCCCAATAGAACTGAGCAGAGAACACATACTAGATGTTGCTTCTCCGTGGCTAGTAAATGTTGAGGAAATTCAATTTCTCGTGTTTGTCAGATTGGCACATTTTGAAAAGGAAATGTTCAGTGCCTGCAGAGGTGTGGGGATAGAGGAACTCTGACCATGGTTAACAGAACTTCAGCTGCACACATTCCAGAGAGTCACTTAGCAAAGTCTGAAGGTCCGACTCTAGAAAGCCCATCCTTTTGACCTCCCCCCATCCTATTTCTTTTATTCTGACATGACCTTGACCAGTGCCCATCAAGAGTTTCTCAGTAAGCATTATTTATAAAATTTCTTACATAAGCCTGAACAGGGGTGCCAGAGAAAGTTTGGAAGGTAGAGTTCTTGCTATGCAGTCGTGAGGACCTGAGTTCAGAGTCCCAGAATGCACATAAAAGCTGAGTGGTGTGTTTGTGAGCCTGAGGTTAGGTGGCTTCAATAATAAGTAGACACCTCTTTCTCCCCATTTCTTGAGACTTAAAGCCCACAACCCAAGTGTCAGCAAGTTGTTTCCAGTTAGAGCTCTCTTCTTACCTGGCTCTTTCTCTGTGCAATGGGAAGGTGCAAGCAAAGCTCCCTGGGCCTTCTTCCTCTTACAGAGATTGAGCTGGGTGGGACAGGGCTTCAGCAGTTCATTGAGACTGAGCAGTGTTTGCAGAACGGATTGTAGGGCAAAAAGGAGCATCTGTCCAAATCCTAGTTTCAGTGGTCAGTAGAAAAGCCACTGAAGGGGCTCTCGCTTGGACTCTGTGATGGCCACCGGCATCTAAAATGGTCCTCTTTCTCACAATCTCGTCTGGAAGAATCTAGGACAAACTGGAGCCACAACCCAAAGGAAGGCAGAAGGCACATGTTCTGCATGACAGAGGCTCTGTGCTTCCTTAGACCCCATCTTGAAGACATTCTCAGATAACCGTGACCATCTCAAATAGGGTTGTTGAACTGTACATTACCAAGACCCCCTTTCTTAACAGGCAGTGCCCTAGAAACATTTCCAGTGGCTAATCGTCTGGGAACACCCCCCCCCTTCCCAAACCCCAACTCTTGACAAGGGCTGCCAGAAACATCCTCCGTACAGCAACCACACCGTAAACACACACCACATGCCCCAGAATTAACACGTCCCGAATGCCATGAGAGCCTAGATCTGGCATGTTGAATCTGTCTTGCCTTTAACAAAAAAAAACCCCTTTTAAATAAATACATTTTTCTTGTAAAAGATGTATAAGCAGCTGTGTACTACCCTGGGTAGGTTCTCCCGAGAGCATCCCGACACTGGAGGGCGAACAGGAAGGTAAGCGCGTGAATCCGATGGTGATTGCTGGGGGTGAAATTTGGGCTCGTAAAATCAAGGATATTATTCCAAAGTGCGAGGTAAATTAGTCTCATTCACTCTGATGGGGCTAGACTCGGCGGCTGTGTGTGCCGTCTTTAATTAACATTCTGAAAAGATGTTCTGATTGGGATTATTAATGAACGCAGTGAAGATTTTTGCTGTTTGTAAGACTTCTGCCACAGACACCCGCCCCCAGCCCCCGCCCTGCCCCCAACCACTTTTGCTGTTCTTTCCACAGACTCCTTCTATGGCCGGACAGATGGAGTATTCATCTTCGAAGCTGTTTCCACAGAGGACAGCAAAGCCACGCAGGGCTATGACGCCATTGTCGTGGAACAGTGGACGGTCCTGGAAGTAAGTGTGGCGCTGCCTCATTGGTGCTTTTGTCTGGGGAGGGAGATTGTTTTCTGTTCTTTCTCTGGCTGGCTGTGACCAGCTGTGCTTTTCTTCTGAAAGGGAGTTCACCTGGGTAAAGCCTGTGAGGACGCCCTTAATTCTCTTACACCCTGCCCCCAAGCTGGGGATGCAGGGGGCGGGGGGGGGAGGCAACTCCACTCTTCTCTTTCTTCAAGAAGAGCATGTATCTTTGCACGTGTCAGACCACTGGGCGGAGGCCCCTTTGGTTAATCTACATGTCACCGTGAAGCCCAGTGATATAAAGAGACGTGTTCACAGTGCTGTAATAGAAGAGCCTTGTGGTTTTCAGAGGTAGCATCTCTGGCCAGCTCCTGCGGGCCATCTTTGGAAGAGACGAGCGGGAGCTCCAGGTTCTCAGTGAGCCAGATAGGTAAATAAACGCCGCTTTCGAGGTGTCTGAGGTTTCCAGCCGAGACTGCGGGATACACTCGAGGAGTCCGTGAGGTCACCGCGTGACCCTGCGTAGGAGAAATCTCAGTCCGTGCCCCTTGTCTGTGGAATAGCTGTCTTCCCTCTGAAATTCCCTAGATTTTCTCCAGCCATGAAGCCTGGCTGGTTTGAGCCAGTCTCAGCCCAGGACTAGACCAGCGTTTCTCAAGAGAGACCTTTTGTCCTAAGTCACATGCAGAGTTTCACAAGCACAGATATTTGGACCCCACCCTGGAAGTTCCCTTTCAGCCAGGATCACTATAACAAAATGCCGCAGATGGGATTTTGTGCTACTCTGGAGACTGGAAAGTCCAGGGTCAGGGTCCCACAAGGGCTGGTTTCTGTTCAAGGCTCTCATCTGGCTTGCAGACAGCTACTCACTCCGAGTTTGCTGATGGGCAAGAGCCAGTGAGCTCTGGTGTCTCTCGGGACCTTAGTCCTAATGGATCAGGGACCCACTCTTGTGACCTTATTTAACCATACTTTGCTTCCCTAGAGGCCCCATCTCTGTACTGAGGGTGAATTTGGAGAGGATACAAAATATTCCATCCCTAGCAGTAGGTCTGAGACTGGTCCCGAGATTTGCACTTATAACACCCAGTTGAGTTGTTGCTGCAGTTGGAAGACCAAACTCTGAGAATCCCCATCCTTTGAGCTCATGTGTGACCAGTACAGTGCCCAGCTGGGGACAAGTTTGCACAAGGCTTGGCCCTCTGAAGAGGCTCCATCCGACACCCACTCTAACCCGTAGTCAGCCCCTCTCTGGGATGGGGCGGGGATGTGTGTGTGCTTGAATCCCTTCACACTACTCTCTGAGTACAGCTATAGCTTCTCTTCGCCAGCATTGGGCGTGCTAAACAGGTTTCTTTTCTCCTTAAGCCTGGACAGGTAACTTGAAAGGTAATAGGTTTGGAGTTCAAGGGGACACACTGAAGCAGATTATACTTCTGGATAAAAGACTTAGAGTAGTCAGTAACAGTATAGACATACGTGCCTTAGGTAGACGGCATGGTGGGGGCTCCGAGCACAGCTCAGGCTCATGTGACAGAGCGGAATCCCTTCTTACAGGTTTGAGAAGGGGAAGGTTTCATGCCGTGTGAGCGTAGTTGAGTTCACCACTGTAGTGTTTACTTGTAGTCAGGATGTCTCTAATTCCTGGGCAAGAGGGGAAGGGAGGGTAGATGGGGAAGGGGAGGGAAGTATTCCATTGACCAGAAGGGAAGAAAGCACCTTGCTGATAATGATTTAAAGAGAGGGGAGGAATAGTGCGTTTATTTAAGGTGCATCCGTTATACATGGGGTGTGCAACTGTTAGCCTCCAGGCTAGGTGGGGCCTGCAAACTTCCTGTTGGAAATGAGAATTAGGGTGCTATCTCTCCTAGAATCCTGGCACCTGGTGTCTGGTAGAGGGTTGCAGAGTCACAGGTAGGCTCTCCCTAGGGCTCACCATTTCCTTCACTGAAGCTCTGAAAGAGGCTGCTGCAGGTGGCTGTGGCCTGAGCAGCCCCCAGCTCCAAATATAACAGTTCCTCTTAGCCTCTCGTTGACTGTTTTTGTGACAAACACTGTCTGCCCAGACTAGCCTCTAACCGTCTGGGCTCTGGATATTATCAAAGTTAGAGGTCACAATCTGTGCCTCAAGCCAGGTTTCCGTCATCAGTAACCTTATTGTAAGAGTCAGATTAATAGTGTAATCCAGAACAAAATGAGATTTATTCAGTGTGGCCACACTGGAAAGAGAGGCAAAAAAGGTCTGTGACTCCCCAAGTCCATCTTTATGGTCCTAAAGTGAGGTTAGAGTTTAATATCTGTGACGTAGGTTTTTGTCAACTTGACAGAAGTTAGAGTCATCTGAGAAGAGGGAACCTCAATTGAGAAAAAGGCTCCTATCAGATTGACTTGTGGGCAACTTCTTGATGGATGATTTACGTGGGAGGGCCCAGCCAACTGGGGTTGGTGCCATCGCTGCACAGGCTGGTCCTGGGTATGTAAGAAACTGGCTAAGTTGGCCATGCGGGGGGAGCAAGCCAGTAAGCAGCACTCCTCTATAACCTCTTCAGTTCCTGCCCCGACTTCCTCAATGAAAGACTGTAAGCTATAAAGTCAAATAAACCCTTTTCCCCACAAGGGTTGCTTTTGCTCGTGGCCTTTATCACAGCAACAGGCAGCAAACTAAGACAGCCTCTGATCAGTGTGAGTCAAGGTGTGACCCCACCTACCATTGGACTGTCATTTACTGGGCTTCAGCCTCTTCCAGTATGGTGACAGATAAGTTAGAACTGTGTGAAATCCCTTTTTGGGAGACAGGTTCCGCTCTGGGTAGGACCTTTGCCTTCTCCCAGCATGAAGTTCCTGGGGAAATTCCCAGTTCTTTGAGCTCTGTTGTTTTAGCAGTCTGCTTGAGAGACACAAATGTTTCTTTGGAAGATCCTCATTTCTGCCAGGCCTGATACATGCATATGAGATGCCATTTTTCTGTTCTCAAGGGTGAGACCTGCCCTGCCCTCCTTTTCCTGACCTGTTTCAGTTCTGGCACTAAATTCTGGCTCCCCTTTTTACACACACACACATACACTTTCACCAGCCCAGAGACAATGCAGCATGTTAAGAGCAGGAAGCTGACTAGAGACCTGTGCAGGCAGGCGCAGCCCTTCAGTTCCCAGCTCAGCCACAATGTAGGAAAATCACTCCCTCCCTCTTTCCACGGTTCGGTCTTGTAAATGGATGCTGGCAAGGGCATCTCAAAGCTGAGACAGTTTAAAGAAGAAACTTGAGTCTGGTATGATGACCTGACCCTGTAGTCCCAGCTCTTGGGAGTGAGACATGAGTACAGAGTTCGATGCCAGGCTGGAATGTGTAGTAAGACTCTATTTTAATCTCCACCGGCAAGGGAGAAAGCAAATTGAAAACTGTGGCATGTGCCTGGCACACAGAGCCACTATTAACCAGTAGCCCCTCGGTTGCCTGCTGTTACCCATGACATGACTGTACTGTCTAGGTCTTAGTCTAAGAGAAATTTTGTCTAGGGAGCATGTGAGGACAAACAGAGAGACTTCCAGGGGTGATGGTACCAGGCCATATACTAAAAGCAGGTCCCAAAGAAAGGAAAAGAAAATAGTCGTGTTGCCTTTGGTTGCATGGCGTAAAGTGCCAAGTCCCTGGGCAGAAGATGAGAGTCCCAGTGGGACATTTTGTAACGGGGGATTTTCAATGTAGAGTCTGAGTAGAAAGGGTAGTTGGTTGGAAAGAGCAAGTGGAGGGAAAGAGGCAGACAGGTGCACCAAGAACCTGAGTTCCTGCGTCTGGATGTGACAGCCCAGAAGAGTCTAGATGCCATTATCAGCACGAAAGCTATAGCTTTCATCCAAGGGAAGAAGATACATCTGGGGCCATTTTGAGAGACCATGGCCCAGGAACACAGATTTAAGTTACCCCGGGTTCCACATTCCAACGGAGAAAGCAGCTTTATGAAGTTCTATGGTTTTACAGAACAAGGAAAGTCATGAATGGAGACAAGTTTAAATACATTGGTGGGCGCATCATAGAGGCGGCCACAGCAAGACGCGGGAAGCATTTCTATAGGCCACAGATGCGCTCTGATGTCTCAGCTTTCGGGATGGTGGAAGCGAGGGGTCTGCTAAGTCAATGGATTGTGAAAGATTCCTGTCTGTTAGTCTCAGGATGTTAGTTCTAACAGAGTGGCCAAGGAAGCTAGCTATAGATAAGGTGATCAGCCTCTGGACTTATAAGGTTCCAGTCTCTTTACAGGACTGCAGTCCTAATCAGCGAGTCTCTGAAGACACAGGTTCCTTCAGGGAGTTCTCGTTCGCATCAGTAAGTGCTGTCATCCCCTCTCTCCCTGGAGTATGTTCTAGTTCATCAGTGCTTCCCATCTGGATATGAATAGATGGGAACAAAGCATGTATGAGACTCTCATGGTGTGATTCCCAGCTTGAGGCCCTAGGTTCCAGCCCCAGCAACCACGGAAAGGCACTTAAGTTTGATAACGGCTGGTGGGTTTATCAGGAAAGTCAGCTAAAGCGAAGGAGTGAGAACCAAACGCACACTGTTTGCCAGTGCTTTTGCACTGGGGTCTCTTGGGTGGATTCCCACCTTGGCATGTGTGAAGTATGCCAGCGGTGCTGTGTTGGCTTCTTCAGAGTGTAGTGAGAGAGCTGATGGCAGCTTCCTGGATTTTCATAACTTCCTTCTAGAAGTCAAGCTTGTATTCTGTATTCTTTAGCCTTCAGAAAAGTTCACCTTAGTTTTCTGAAAACAAAAACAGAAAACTTTTGGCGGTTTACCATTTCATCTTTGAAGTGGTGTTGAAGATGAAAATACTCTGCTGCCGAGCTTCATTCCCAGCCCTTAGTTTTCAAGGCCAGGTCTCCCTTTGTAGCCTGGGATGGCCTTGAACTCGGGATGTTTGTGCTGGAGTTACAGGCCTGCACCACCACACCAAGTTCTGTTGAATCACTTCAAGCCATGGCTGTGTCGTCCTACATTTGGAAGACGATCCAGCTTTGGCATCTGCCGTAAGACCCGGTGTGGAAACGGCTGGATTATCCCTTGAGGTGCCTCCAAGACTTTTCTCCAAGGAGAACCGAACCTGTGCAGTGGTTTCAGAGAAGCATTTGTCCCACTGGGGGCTCTCCGTCTTACTCCAGGCTGCCATGAGAGGCTGTGTGAGATGCTGATCCTATGACTGACTAGGCCCCATTGATGACATCATGGCTCTCACTTGTTCTCTGTGACTTCCTGCGAGGTTCTGGAAATCTGTAAGATTTTGTTTGTAAGAGTCCCCAACCATCTCTTTAAATACCCGTGTGAGGATTTACCAGATAGATCTACCAGAGTGTGACTTCCGTTTCTGTGGCATCTGAAACCCACTACCTTCTGCTCTAACAAGGGAGTCAATATTTGTTCTTTCAAAACCATCTGGCATCTTTTTGATCACCATGCTCTCTCCAAGAAAACTGTTTTGGTTTAAGATCGTAGTTTTTAGTGCCACGGTCGATCTCCTCCCATGAATCAGATGGTTTTCTGTGGGCCGTCATTCCCAGAAAGGCCCAGGAAGCAAGGCACAGACCTCTCCCCAGTGGTGACTCCGTCCTTTCCCACTCCAGAGCAAGTCACAGCACGAGGGAGACCTGGGCAGAGTTCTCTGAACCTCAGGTCTGTGCGGGTTGCCTTCCAGCCCTGTGACCCCTCACCTTAAGGGTGACACTCCGCTGTTGGGTCATATAGCTGGGTGTCCTCCCTGGATAGTGGGGTTCGCCTCCGACATTCAGGGTGCCTTGGAAGGCGGATCACCAGCATCTGTTAAACTCTGAAGCAGCCACTGCACTACCGACTTAGCAGTTGGAAAGAGACAAGGGAATGAGCAGCTGTCCCACGGCACGGGCCTTTTGCTGGGGGAGGATCTCTTAGTCTAGAAAGCATAGGAAAGGAAGGAGAAAGTTTTCCTTTTTTTTTTCCTAATTGCCATTTGCCAAAGAAATATGGAATGAGTTAAAGAATGTCAGGTGACCTATAAACATTTCTCCTGGCTAGCCATTCCTATGGGGTCAGTGGGGTGAAGAGGAAAGAGGTCTAGAAAAACTAGTTACTGTTTACTTCTGTAAACCGAAGTACTGTTGTTTTAGAAACTTTCATTGCTCAACCAAAATGGAGGAACTTTACAGAATGTAAACACCGTTTTTCTCACTTTTGTCTCTCCTCTGTTTCTCAAAAACAAATGCGTTTGTTCATGTGAAGGCAGGGAAAAGATGTGATCTCAGCAGAGTTAGTGATAGGAAAGAGAAGAGGCAGCCAAAGCAGTGTCCCTGTCTCCCGCCCCCCTCACCCCCATTCTTGCTGTTAGAGCTTTGTGTTACTCTGAGCACACTGACAGAGAAGGTTAAAGGGACGAACTGAGCCGCAGGAAGCTA
This sequence comes from Cricetomys ansorgei, assembly GCA_026225945.1. Taxonomy (NCBI): domain Eukaryota; kingdom Metazoa; phylum Chordata; class Mammalia; order Rodentia; family Nesomyidae; genus Cricetomys; species Cricetomys ansorgei. The sequence goes on along the minus strand of JAMJFZ010003581.1, from coordinate 11,095,934 downwards.
TTTCGTTGGCCGGTGTTCCCTGCCGGTGTGCTTGGGTTCTGTGACCTGGCTGCTGTCCAGATAGCTGGATGCTGCTGTGAAGATGTTTTTAGATATAGTTCACATGCACATCAGGGAGATATTAAGTACATTTCCCTTCAGAATGTGGCTGATCCTCACGTAATCAACTGAAGGCCACGAGAGACTGAAGTCTTCCCTGGATTCTGTTTTCACTACTGCCTTTGAATTCTAGACTGCAGTAGCCGGTCTTAGAGTTTGCAACTGGTTTGTCAACTCACCTTGTGCTCGCCAGCCTCCTTAATCACGGGAGCCAGTTCCCCAGAAATACATCTCAATACCAGTGAGGCTGTGAACATCCTGTTGGTCTTTTCTGGGGGGACTCTGACCAATGCAGGTTCCGATAGTGTGATGCTGCCCATGAGGAAAACCATCACTGTGCTCCTAGGCTTAATTAGTTGACTTCATGGTGCCAGGGTTTAAACTGAGGACTTAGTGTGTAGTGGGCGTACTCTCTACCATTCACCAGCCCTGGGAAACTGGCATATCACACGTGAATGTGTTTCCCAAGGCTGCTGTGTAGCATGGAATTGCTGGTGTGTTTATATAGGAAGGAGTGTTGAGATAAGAGAAGGGAGCTGGCAGTAGGGGATTTTATCGGAGTCTGGTCTCGAAACAGTTGTTCCTGACGTCATGTGGCTCGGGGTGATGGATGGGAATGGGAAAGGGAGAGGCCAACAGAGCCTGGGACCGAAGTTCCAAGGCGAGAACAAGGGCTATGCTCTAGTCTGTCCACCAGGATGTTTCCTGCTGCTGACGGCAGGAGAGCCAGCTAGAAGTGGTTTAAGCAGGACTTCACTCCATCACCGGGTAGAGTATGGTAAGAAGGGGTCAACAAAGTCAGTCTTGTCAACAGTTTGAGGATATTGCCAGGTTTGGGAACCTTTCTGCCTCTGGTCCTCAGCCTGTCTGCTGGGTCTCCCCATATGCTGTTAGTCACAAGGTGGCTGCTTAGATCCAGCCATCACATACAAACATGACAACTGTGACGAACAGGAGCAATTCCTTCTCTTCCTTGTGTCCTCCCTTGTAGCCAGTCAAGCCTTTCTCAGAAGCCCTGGCTGAGTTATAGACCCATGCTGCTTTCAGGAGTCAAAGTTATCTGGCAGTATTAGCCAGGACAGGAGCGTTTGCCACTGGAGAGGCACACAGCTCTCCTATGGCTGTTTTAAGGAAGGGATTTTAAGAAGAAAGGACTTATTGAGGTGGCAGCCAGCTCGGATTGTAGGGTGTCAGGGGGAAGAATTTGACTTTTAATCTGTAGACACATTTCTTTTATAAACCCCATTTTGTTACACCCGATGCCCATGCCTTACTCCAAATATGAGCAGTGAGACCTTTTGAAAAATTCATTGAACAAATAAATACCAAGTTCCTACTGTGTGTGTGTGTGTGTTTCCTACTGTATGTCAGTGACCGTGAGCATGTGGATCAAGGAGGAAATTCGGTTCAAGTGAAGAGAAGGAACGTGGGCCTTAAAAATGGATCCCAACCTCCTGGCCTTTCTATAGCCATCAATAACTTCTCTTCCTTGTCAAGCTTCCTTTTGGGGAGAGGCCCTAAATCACAGGAGCCTCTTAACACTGATGCGAGGGAGAGGCCGCCTGCCACTCTGGTGAAGATGGGGGCAAAGGGGACTTAGAGTTTTGCTGCAGGGGAAGGGTGGATGAGAGAGGTGATCGTGGTTTCAAATCCTGAAACAAATGCAGCGGTGGGGAGGGCTGTGCGTGGGGTGCGCACACGGGCCCGTGTGCGCCATAGACCCGTGTGGAGGGCAGAGGGGCAGCCTGAGGGGGTGGTCCTCAGTCCGCTTTGTTTGGGATAGGGGCTCTTGTTGTTTCTTGTCACATATATACCAGTGAGCTGGCTTTTCTCTGCTTCCCATCTCCCTGTAGGAGAATGGGGATTCTGCAGGTGCTCAGCTACGTACATGGCTTTCTGTGGGGTCTGGGGATTCGAACTCAGGCCTTCACGCTTGCCTAGCAAGCACTTTTACCTGCTGTCTCTACAGCCTCACAAACACACTTTTAAGAACTATTACTTGGGGTCGGAGAAGTGGCGGCTCCGTGGGAAAGAGCGCATGCTGCTCTAGCAGAGGACCTGAGTTTAGTTGTCAGCATCCTTGTCAGGCAGCTCACAACTGCTGATAACTCTAGCTCCAGGGGCTCTAACATTCTCCTCTGGCCTCCCCTGGTACCTGCACACACCCCCTACCACACATGCAAAGGTACACAGATTTAAAAACAAAATGAAAGCTGGGTGGTGGCGGCGGACTCCTTTAATCTCAGCACTCAGGAGGCAGAGGCAGGATTTCTGTGAGTTTCCAAGGCAGCCTGGTCTATAGAGTGAGTTCCAGGGCAGCCAGAGTTACAACAGAGAAACTCTTGTCTGGAAAAACAAAAAGACAAAAATTGAAGTCTTTAAGTAGAACCTATTACGTATTCCTCAGAATGACAGGAAGGTGGGATATCAGGTTCCCCAGGGAAACAGAGTAGTGGAATGTTGTACACACCAAGCATGAGATTTATTGTAAGGCTCAAGCCAGTACAGACTTAAGCCCCGTAGTCTAGAGAATGGAGACTGTGGGGAGCCAGCAGTGAAGTTCAGAACCTAAGAACTGTGGGTGGTCCAGACCCTAGGCCCTGAGAACCAGCAGCTGTAGCTGCAGAGGGCAGCTCAGGCAGGCAGGTGGAGGAATTCTATGCTGTAGAAGTTTATTTTTAGCTACGTATATTGTTTTATACACGGTTGGGTAAGGGACTACCCTAGGTCTTGGCGTTTTGTATTGTCTGCAGGTATTGGGTATACGTAGGGACATTTGATTGCTAATGATCTGCATGTGCTATCAGTAGAATCCTGAGGCGTTCTGAAAGAAGAAAAACACCTGAGCTCAGATGCTCAGGGTTCTACTGTAGGGCGTGATGGTAGTTCCCTCTGCTGAGATCCAACAGGGTTTGCAATTATGAGATATGCCTCCTTGTCATCCTTGGTGAGCGGCCCCAGCAGCAGGGTACAACTGTAAGTGAAGTCTGCAATGAGGGGCCCTAGGTCAGCTAATCCGACATTTAGACAAGGAAAAAGATAAACTCCAGGAACTTTACCTCACAGAGTCCAGTGAAGTACGCTCAGGGAAGCTACCAGAGGAGAGAGATTAAAGGATTAACTGAAGGCTCTTGAAGGAAGAGGAGAGAGAGAAAGGGAAAGAAGCCTCTATGAAGAGAAAATTGTGAAAATTAAGAAAGAGGGCTCAAAAGTGAGAGCCACAGAAGAGAAGCCTTCAGAGAAAGACGTCTTCATGGCAAAAACAAAAAATTCATCTAGGAGCAGCAAAGAAGCAAGGTGTTAGAGGGCTTTTCCTGATCATGGAGCCGACTCTCCCTCCCACCACTGGCAGCAACCAGTTGGGAAATGGAAACCAGAGGGTACTGTGGTATAAACTGAGTTTGATGATGGCTTTTGTGTGTGTTTGTGAAGCCCAAGTGGGTCTTGTGTTTGAGGTCTAAGAAGAAGGGTATGTATTGACCCATAGTGGTAATAAAAAAGAACTCCAAACGGCCAATATGTTTCAACTAGAGATTCTTCCCACTGGCCCAGGATCCCCTGCTGTTGTGGAAGCTGTAGCTTGGAGCCAAAAATCCACTTAATTAAACTGACCAGGTTTTTTTTTTTTTCCCTGCAAACCTGACTAAGAGAAAGATAAGTGGTCCAGGTACTGGTGATGGTGATGAGAACTCCATCCACAAGGGACCCCTTCCTACAGACAAGGACTAATTATTTTTTCTGCAAACCAGACCCTATTTAAAATCTGGAAACTGTTTCCTCAGGGTCAGCGCACAGAAACTGTCTTCCAGAATTGACTGGGGTTGTATCTCTTGCCAGCAGCTGAATTTGGTGCTGTAAGAGTCACCCAGGTGTTACTGATTTTGAAGGCGTGAAGGGGTCTTTGGAGAGTAGTTGAGATTTGGCACTAGAGAGACCAGGAGAGGCCATTGATAAAAGTATAGCCTCAGTAGTAGTTGAAGGCCCAGATGTCATGTAAAGAAGTTGAGGCTTAGCATTATGAGAAGCCAGGAGAGGCCATTGGTGAAGGTGCAGCCTCAGAGACAATAGAAGGCCTAGACTGAAGGAGGTCATGAAAAGAAGTTGAAGCTTGTGACCATGAAGACAGCCCAGGAGAGGCTATTGGTGAAAGTGCAGCCCAGTTGCAGCAAGGGACCCCAGCGGTTTTTGAGATGCTAGTACCATAGGGTGACCAACAAGAACAGCAGCAGCAGTGGAGTGGAGCCAGCCAAAAGCTGGAGGACAAACTGTGTGTGTTGCAGAGGGCAGAGGCAGAGAAGTGACCCAAGCCCTTTGGAGGAGCCCAGAAGATCGTGAGTGAATTCCAGATAATTGGACATTGATAATGTTTTTCTGCTGTCCACAGACATTGTAAAAAGCTTGATAGATGTTTGGTTTTATTTGATCGTGTGCTTTAAGAACTCTTGTGATTGCTCCTCTTGTAGATAGTTTTGCTGGAGTAGTGTTAAATTGTGTTGTAGAGGTAAAGCTAGTTTTTGGACTTACACAGAAAAGAGGAAATGTTGTGGAAGTTTAATTTTAGTTGTGTTTAAAATAATTGTTTTTGTGCACTGTTGGAGAAAGGGCTGCCTAGGCCTTGGGATTCTGTATCGTCTGCAGGTGTTGGATTTCTGTGAGGAATGTTAGATTGCTTATGACCTGCACCTGAGGAGTTCTGAATCAACAAAAACACCTGAGCTCAGATGCTAGGCGTTCCACTGTCAAGTGTAGCACTGGCCATGACGGTGGTTCTGTCTGCTGAGGTCTGAGGTCTGGCATAGTTTGCAGATATGAATATGCCTCCTGTCTTCCGTGGTGTGCCGCCACAGCGATGTACTGCTACAATTCTATCTGCCTGGCTGTTTTCAGCACTAAGCTAACACGCAGAGTGAGCTGCCAACAAGGGGTGTGGTAGGGTGGTCTTGGTCTTTGGCAATCCCAATATGCTTGAGATTAGAAAGGTAGGAAATGATTCTGTAAGATCTTGTTATTTTTAACATTTATTTTGTGTGTGTGTGTGTATGACCCTGTATGTATGTATTTTGTGTGTGTGTGTGTGTGCGTGTGTGTGCGTGCATACATCCTGTGGCACACCTATGGAGGTCACAGGACAACTTGTAGGAGTCAGTTCTCTCCCTCCACTATGTGGGTTCCCGGGATCAAACTCAGGTTTTCACGCTTAGCAGCAAGCACCTTTTACCCACTGAGCCATCATGTAGAGGTCTGGTATTTGCCCTCTATAAGGTGTTCAGACACAAGACACAGACAGACAGATGGACAGGCGGTTAGACAGATGGATGGACACACACACTCACACACTTTCTGTCTTACAGTTTCTTCAGCTGAGTCTTCCACTTGGGGCCTTACAAGGCTTAAATCGGGTCTACCAGGACCCTGCTCTTTATTAGTCACCTTGGAGTTTGCCCAGTCCCTGTGCTGCAGGACTGCTGTCCTTACTAGCTGTCAACTACGGTATTTGTCAGCTAGGTCTTTGCTAGTCATGTGGCCATAGTGTGGTCTTGATGCAGTTTGTCCCCAAAGGGCCACGCGCTGGCAACTTGGTCCTCGGTGTTGACAGTGTTGAGATATGGCTCCACCATTAAGCAGTGGGCCTACTGCAAGGGAGTCATGTGTGTCACTGAGATCTTTCTCTGGCTTCCACTCAGATCCCTGGCCCTTTTGATCTCTACTGGAAGAATTCAGATGAGAGCCTGTGTCGGGGATAGGTAGGGTAGAGAGGCCGTCTCAAAGCTTGAGAATGAACAATGGCCAGAGGGACCATAGCACCAACATGTACTACTTGCAAGTTGTATATCTCTAGCTTCTAGAATAGACTGCTTCCCCTGAAAGGCATTTTTCATCTAGGAGATTGACAGACCCATTTAGAGTATGTTATGGGCAGGGCACAATGCAGTTTTTGTTCTTTACCAGAAAGCTTCCTCCTGCTAGATTATAATCTTACGACCTTCTAGGCAGTTCAGAAAGTCATGTCCCCACCCAAGGCTGGAGACTGGAGATCCCATTCTTTTAGAGCAGTCTTCAGTCCTAAAGTTTCACTTCTGGTTTTACAAGGAAAGTAAAAGTAAAGCTGACTCTGAAGGAGGAGTCTACCCACTAACCTCCAAGCCTGGTGATGTCTGACCAGCTACTTAACAATGGAGACCACCCTCTGATTCCTGGAAGGTTTTATTGGAGGGACTTTCTAAGTTCTCTCATGATGTGATGCTCAGGTGGTATCTTAGGAAAAGAATTGAACAAGATTCAGAGGAGGAATAAAGCCTGCATTTATTTAAAGGGAGAGTGAGAACCTTGAATGCCCTCCACAGAGTAGGATCCAGCTCTAGCAAACACGTAGCTCAAGAGACCCTGGTTTTTTAGGGAGTTCCTAGGGATTTTTATTACGAACTGGAAGGGCAAATTTCCCTGAAAGGGGTGGATTTTTCTTTGTCTGTCCTCAGGAACTGGTTCCTTCATCTGTTGGAGGGAAGTTGTATAATCCTCAGCATGACTGGGGCAGTGCAAGGAACGGTTGTTGGGTCCTAGAGCTAACCTTACGACTTACAGCCATGCCTGGTGATTCTATCTTCCAACAGTGGTCTCACCACGGGAGTTAGTTCTTGGTGGAGTGTTACTAAGTGAGTCCATTCCATGCACACATCCGTTGTCTGCATGTGACGGGTTCTATTTCTGTTTCTCTGCCATGATGTGACACAGACAGAGTGGCCCTCACTAGAGGCTTAAACAAATCCATCTCATCCAGGATTGTCAGGATCCAAAAGTATAAGCTAAAAAACAGCGTTGGGGAAGGAGTGGTGGTGGTTAACATGGCTGCTCTTCCAGAGGACCCAAGGGCCATTCTCAACACCTACAACCACCTCAAGTATTCGTCACAGCAACAAAAACTGGACTAGTTCCTTTCTAACATATTGACAGTTTGAGTCCTGTAGAGAAAGGCAGGGGAAATAGTTCTCCTAAGAGGCCTGAAGTATCTTAGGTGAACCGGTACAGGGGGTTGGAGAACATTAATGTAGCCAAGAGTTCACTGATTGTCACTCCTTGGGTGTTAACTTGGCCAATAAAATCGTATTGGCGTGAAACAACCTCAAGCTCACAGTAATCCCTCACAGCAATCACAAGCTTCCAAATGCTGGGATCACAGGCATCCAGACCACATCAGGAATTTTAACGAAAATAAAAGGGGACCTGGAAATGTAGCTCAGCAGTACTTACCCAGCGTGTGCAGGGCTCTAGGTGTAATCCCCGGGATGTCTTACTTTATCACAGTAAAAGTTGAGGGTCTGTAGGTGGAGCATAACCTGCTGCACTCACTGGGACAAAAAAGTCTTTATTCATTGCCTCATGATGTTCTCCTGTGCCTTATTGTTTGGTGTCTTGCACAGGTGCTTGTGTTGAAATCCGGTAGACTCATAAACAGTGAGAGACAGTGGGGTGTCTGGTATGGCCATCAGAGTCTAAAGGATGTGAGTGTTCTTGAGATCCACGGAATCGCTCTAGATGTGCATTTTGACTGGTTACTAACTGTTGGGAAGTTTTGTTTTTTTTTTTTATTGTTGGAATAGATGGAAAGAGATAGAACAGAGAGAGAAGAAAGATGGAGAAGCTCTTTTGTGATGGTCCGGGGACCACACAGCGCCAAAGGGAGAAACCTCCCTGTAGAGGTGGTGCAGTCCTGAAGGGAGACTATCCCAACAGGACTGATGAGTTGCTCAGCCCAGCGGAGCTGAGGTGAAGTGTCCAGCTCTGCCTCGCCTTGCCTCATGCTTCACCTCGCCTCGTCTCGTCTCCTGGAGATGATGCAGTCCTGAAGGGAGAGTATCCCAACAGGACCGAGGAGCTTCTGGCCAGGTGTCCCCAAGGCTGCAGCTCTGTAGGGACATATCCCAGGCAAGCTGTTCTTCTTTCTTCTGTCCGATGATCTCAGCAGGCCAGTGACTGCTTCCACTCTGAGGAGAAAGAGCAAAAACTGAGAGTTGCTCAGTCCTTTTTAAAGGATTCTGGAGGGGGTGGAGCTATCAGCATGGCCTGCCAGTGGTGGAATTTATTTGGCCTGTGATTGGTGGAATTCTCAGTCCAGAGAGGGTTTGGGTGGTGGGGGGGAGTCCCAGCTCAGGGTCATTTGTGTTAGTTGGGACCACTTCTGTGTGTTTCTGTCAGGTTGGAGGACCCCTCAGCCAGACGAGAGTGGGGTCCCTGATAGTCCCATGGGGGGAGCTTTTTTATGAGGGGTTTCAAGTCCCAGAGCTCCCCAGTCTTGCAGTGGTAGACTCCCCCCAAAGAGAAATATGCTGGCTCCTCAGTGGTCTTTGTCATCTTTTGGAGTTCCTGGTGGGCACAAGGAATGGTGGCTGGGCCCCCAGAGTCCCCAGCAGAGTGGCAAGGGAGACAAGCATTAGTCTTGAATAGCAGTTGGACTGTAGGAGGGGCTAGGTTTGCTGGTAAAGTTAACTTTGCTTCCTGGAAGAAACACAGATAGTTGTGAGGGTCCATCTTGGAGCGGTGTGTGTGTGTGTGTGTGTGTGTGTGTGTGTGTGTGTGTGTGTGTGTCCACCAGGAGTGCTGATGGCTGTTAGGTTCCATCTGTGAGAGGAGGGGTCATCCAGGAGCGAGCGCAGTCCTCAATCAGGTCCTCCTTCCCAGACAGCTGGGGGGGGTTGGGCCTGACAAGGGGGCGGGGCTAAGGCAGAGCTTCCTTCACAGGGCTGTGGAGGCTGATCATAGGTGAATGTGGAAAGGCGTGTCAGAGCTTCTCACAGAAAGTGGGAGTCCCACACTATAGACTGGGGGGGCGGGGGCAGAACCCCTCAGAGGGAGCCCTGGGCTGTGGGCTGTGTCTGTGGTCACGGGTGGGGCAGAGCTCTCCAGCGCAGAGCCCTGCTGTGGACTCTGCTTGCTGCAGACCCCTAACTCTAACAACAGCTGGTTTAGTGAACGATGACATTCCATTATGGATACTAGTTTTATCCACCCGTTATTTGCTGAAGAACGTCTTGGGTCTGGACGGTTGGGATAAAACCGTTGTAAACATCCATGTGCAAACTTTTGTGTGGACTGCTGCTTTCAGTTCACTTGTAAAACGGAGGGGTGTGGCTGCCTGGCCATTTCATACGGGCATATTCAGTTGGTAAGACACTGCCAGGCTGTCTTCTAAAGTGGATCGCCACTTTGCCGTCCCAGCAGCCATGGTTGAGAGTCCCTGTTGTCTCATTTCCTAGCCTAGACTTTGGTGTCTGGTGCTTTAGAATCCACCCATCCTAACTGTGCCGAGGGGGAGGGGGGGGATCTCATTTTAATTTGCATATTCCTAATAGCATGTGATGAGTGGCTTCTCACAGGATGACTTATGCCTCGCTTCCCAGTGACGCTGCAGAAACAGGGCAGATTTACATGTGGCCGGTTCAGCAATTTCCCAGTCACTTTACAGAAGCACCCAACGGCCCTGGTGCTCTGTGAGAGTGAGTGCATGGCTCTCTATGCTTACATTTTGTACGTGAGCATATTTCCAGCTTCCAGATGCAGAACGCCCCGGAAAAGGGCATCGGAGGGAGAGAGGGTCCTGGTGGATACACACTCATGTCATCGTTGTGTGCGATCTGTGGTTGTTTTTATTAAACTCTGAGAAGGTAAGGCACGTTGGCAGAACCCAGCCTCCAAGGGCTAAGGCCCTTCAACTCAGCAATGAAGTGTGGAGAAGACGCTTCCCTACGTGTGGATTTGGATTCCCCAGAGACAAGTTAAACTCCCTGCCTTCATGGAAGCCATGCATTACTGCAGTACAAAAAGCACCGTCAGCAATGCTCAGTGGTCGTGTGCCGACCTCGCAAGGCAGAGAGAGAGGCTGATGGGGAGATTTTCCAGACTTAGCCAGCCTCTCAGAGGACATTCGAATTTTCTTGACTTTTTTTTTTTTTTTTTTTTTTTAATGGCTGGCTTACCCGTTGGTGGGTGACAACCCAGATGCTTATGAGAGCCCAATAGCATGTCTGCTGTAGGAGGCTCTGGTGGATTTCCCTCTGAGTAGGGGGCCCAGGAGGGGAAGCAGAGACACAAGCAACGAGAGTGAACAGTCGAGAGTCTGACTTGTCTGGAAGGCTGGGTATGTCATCCGAAGCTTTCGGGTGCCTCTGAAACACTCATAGACACGCGGGTACCGGGAGCTGGGTCCTCCGAAGGCATGCTGGGGGATTAGAACAGTGTAATTTAGCAGGAAAAGAAGGGAGAGTGGAGCTAAAATGCTGGTAACCATAGCAACGTGATGCTGACAGTTGGGTCACCACAAAAGAGAATATCGACTGATGGGGACAGCGGTACCTTGAGTTTACCAGGGTGAGGAAAATCACATGGTTCGTGTGGTTCAGCCTTGCTGGCTGGGTAAGTGGGCCAACCCTTCATTTCCCCTTCTGTTAAGACTGCATGCTAATTGTTATTCAGAGATAACTTCTGGGTTAGCATTTTGCGACTCAGTCTGTAAAGGTGGCATGGTACGAAGTCTTAGAATTTTTGTAGATAAACCAGCTCCCTTCCTTTGCCCCTCCACTTCAAAAGAAATATCATTTAATTATATATTTTAGGAAAAATCTCTTTTTCAGTCTTTTCTAACAGCAAAAAGGGGGGAGGGGAAAGACCAAGAGTGGTTAGAAATACTCCAGTTTGTCTAAAGAGAAACAAATAGATAAATTTCATTTATTTCCAGAAAAATGTAAGCTCTTCTCACCCATCAAAGCGAGTGGCAGGGACTCGGCAGGTCCCCGAGGAAGAAAATATGTTTTTGTTCATTGTTACCAAACAAAGGGAGACTTGCCCTGTGCATTCAGCCTGTGTAAGATGTCAGTTTCTGAGGCTGGGGCCATGCTGTCACAGCGTGTGGGCCCTCGACATGGCTGGCTGGCAGTATGTGGCAGCTTCGAGCTGCTTAATGTTTGCGTTAAGGACTTCAGCCATGGGTTGGGTCTGCCCTAACCATCATGCTCTGGGCCTCCAGACGTCCAGCCTCATTAGCTTCCCTGTGTCGTGGGAGCCCATGAATGCTCCATGCCTGGTGCTCGTTCTGCCACTCGGGTACACACAAGCCGACAGCACCGATAACAGGTACAGCGGACTGCTGCCCTCCCCCTCATCCTGTGACATGTCCCTTTGCCCAACTGTGGAGCATGTGACTTCAGAGAAAACACACACACCAGCCAGTTAGCCAGGTGCCCGGAATCCAGAGAAGTGTTATCTCACACGTGCAGGTTAGGTTTTCTTGCCAGCTAGGCATGGTTCTGTGGGAGATGCCAGGCAGCGGCTGGAGCTGGGATGTTTTTTACTCCCTCTGCGTTTTTATCTTTCCTTCCCAGAGCACGCTGATGATGCTGTTGGCTTCATATAGGCTGCCATAAATTAGACACCATGGCTCCAGAGGAAACGCAAGGTCACAATACGCCTGGCGAGAAGGACGTGGGTCACGTATGCCAGCCTTGATGGCAAAAAAACGGGCACCCCCGGGTCCTCCTACCCTGGATACTAGTAGCTGTTTCAGTTGTTTCTCTCCAGTCAAAGTGACTTTCACTACGACTTTTTCTTACTAGGGATTTGCTTGAAGGTTTGTGGCTCTTGCTGGAATAACGATAGTACGCCAGTCAGCTTCTGCCGCTTGGTAAAGCACCCCAGAGCTCAGCGAATTAAAATAGGGGTACTTAATTTTGCTTCCTGGCCCTCACTAACCCCGTTGAAATAGTCGGTAGGCTCTGAGGCATTCACTGGCTGCAGCGTGGCCCAAGATGTAGTCTCCCACCTGTCTGCTGTTGGGCTGGGCTGCTTGTCTGTAATCAACCAGCAAGCTAGCCTAGGCTTGTTCACCAAATAGGCAAAGTTCTGGGAGAGGAAAAAGGTGCAAGGAGGCCCTTTAAGGCCTAGTTCAGAATGCCTATGGTCATAGCTGCCAGATTCTGTTTGTCAAGAGTTAGCTCTGGGAGGGGCCTGGATTTCAAGAGGTGCGAGAATGGATGCTCCATCTAAGTGGGGGAAGGGGGTCCTGGACAGGGTGATCACAATAGAGACCATTTTGTAAACAATATGCTCCACAGAATAATACCATCTATTATGTGCTATTGTGCTGAGCCCTGAGCCGTGCAGCTCCCCCTCGTTCTTGTATGACGGAGACAATGAGACAGAAATGTGTACTCACCAGCCCTGGCTGCTGAGGAGTCTCGGAACCGGAGAAAACTGGAGTTTCTGCACATTACATATATTTTCATCTGTCCCCTTTCCTACATAAAAAACAAAGCCCACCCCTATTCCCTTTGAAGCTTTTGAGAGCCTGGGTTGTCTAAAATGAGATGACTGTTCTCTGAGGCTCTATTATGTTGGCCTAATTACATACCAGCAAAATGTTTTTCTGGGGCATTGTGTGTAAAACAAAGAGGAAAACAACATCTCGAGCTGGCCAGCCCGTCTGTCCCTCCCTCTGGTTGGGCAGATTCCTCCCTCTGGTTGGCAGGCTCTCTGTCCTGTGTGATGGGATGCTTGGGAGAGAGTAGACAGCAGGGCTGCTCTCTGTGTCGGCTTCAGGGAGATTTGTCCTCTTCTCAGAGGGTAGAGGGTCAAATTAGTCTTCTCTCTCCTGCTTCCCCACCCAGTCCGAGGGCTTCTACCCCAGATCCTGTTCACCACGATCTGAGCTGTACAGCTTCATTTCCAAGTGCCCGACATGAGCCAGGCTGGCTGACTGCTGAGGATTCATAAAATCCTGTGGTACTGGTAGAGCCTTACCCTCTGAGGTACTAGGGACAGACTGTTCCACTACTTTCCACTGGGTAGGAGAGGTGAAATGTTCCCTTTCCCACTATGGCACTCTCCTCCTGCCTTACCTTTGGGTTTCCTCATCTAAGAATATGACCTCCATTTGCCCAGTGACCTCTGTCCCCCTGACTCGCCAGGACGCCCAGTTGTTAGCCTTATTTCCTCCTGCACCCCCCCAACCCCCCGCCTTGACTAGCACCTCCTAACTCTCAAAAGACAGAAATAAACATTGTATTAGTTAATCGTGCGTTGATGTGACCAAAATACCTGCCAGAAATGGCTTAAGAGAGGAGAGGTTTGCTTGAGCTCATGCTTTCTGAGGGTTTCAATCCATCACAGGGGCTGGGCAGAGAGCGGAGGCTCTGCACACTCTATGGACCAGGAAGCAGAGGGTTTGCTGTTCTGCTTCTTGGCCTTTTGGTTAAGATCAAACAGAGACCTTGCAGGAACCAGGAGTTAGGCTGTAACCTACAAAGACTCACTCCTAGCAGCCCACTTCTTTGAGCTAGGCCCCATCCTTTCAAGGCTCCATAGCCTCTCCAAATAGTACTATCAGTCAGGGAATAAACATTCAAAATGAGAGCCTGTAGGCAAGATTTCAGATTCCAACCTCAGTGGACATCAAGAGGCTAAAATCCCACATCTGGAGAAATGTGGAAGACAATCTGCTGCTCACCTTCTCGGCCTCCAGAGGTTCCCTCAGTCCTTTGGCCCCTATACAGGTCCCTGTATCCCTCTGTCCTCACATTCCCTTCTCTGACCCTTGACCTCCCAACCTCTTCCTTTCAAGGCCCTTCATTTTTTATTGATCCCACCCGAATAGTTCAGGATAAACTATCAGCTCTGGGATCCTTAAGATAATATCTGCAGAACGCTATATCTGTGCAAGGGGATTTATTCACAAGCTCGGGGGATCGGACATACACATCTTTAGGGAGCATTATGGTGCCTACCATATACACTTTTTCATTGTTACCTTCCTGGGTGTTTCTCCAGGGTCCTTACATTCAGTCCTAGAGTGGAGTCCCCCCTCAGTGTCCCTCCTTGTCCTGAATGCCCGGATTCAACACCTGAGCCTCTAGGGATGAAGCAGCGTACTGGGCGAGCCCAGTGTTTGTGGCACTGCAGAAACCGCCTGGGACTCGCCATACTGACAGGTCTCCAGCGACCAGCTTTGCATCTCCCTGCCCCCACCCCGCCACTACACACACCCGTCACACCATTCTTTTTATACGTAGGACGAGTTCCCAGAACTTAGATTGTTGGTCCGAGGGTAAATGATGGTGGATGGATTGGTAACTGAGAGACGCTGTCAGGCTGGGTGCTGAAAGCATTGACTCCGTCTGCCCTCCCATCTGCATTGTGTGAGGACGCCGGCGTCCTGACAGCGTGGTAAATAAAGTAGGTTGTCACACTTGAAGGCCGGGTGTGTAAAGTATAGGGCCTCGGGGCAGCTTAATCTGCATTTGTTTTATCATGAGACTGGAAAGTTGTTTTCAGTGTGATTAATGGCTCTTTGATTTTTTTCTTTCCCTCACTGCTGTATCCTGCTCCATTTCCAAATTTAGATCATTTTTTCCTTGTCAATCTTAAACATTCTGGTTATACTGTGAGCTAAGGTTTTGGCCGTTTCGTCTTTTGAATTTGCATGTGGTGTCTTTTGTCCTAAGGACGGATTTTTTTAGGTAATCGAATGTACTGTTTTTATTTTTTGACTTCTGGTGTCTGCTTCTTAGGAGGCGTACCCAGTGGGCCCTGTAAACATTAAAATAGTAAAGCTGTTCTAAATGGAAGCGGTTGGATGTAGCATTTATGTTTCCTGACAAAATCGAGGGAAGAGACACTGAAGGAACATTCTAGATGAAGAATAGATCAGATGGACCCTCTGAGTCACAGATCCCGTAGCACTGAATTTACCTCGCCACTAAGATTCTTCTGTAGCTCCAGCGTCAGTCCCTGACACGGTGAACTCGTGGTCATTTGCAAATGTAGCACAGCATTCAAACCACCAATGTGCATTGCTCCAGCTGAGGCCAAACAAGGCCTTGTCTGCCTCGTTGTTTGGCGCTCATGATATAAACAAATGTCTTTATCCTGGTCCACTTGTGCCACCTTTTTCTGCTCTTCCCTCATGATTTATATTTTTAAATAGGGTCTCTCTATGTGGCTCTGGCTGCCTTGGGATTCTCTACAGAGTCCAGACTGACCTCAGAGGAACAGGAATCGACCTGCTTCTGCCTCCCGAGTGTGGGATTAAAGCCACGTGTCACTCCGCCAGGCACCCTTGGTGATTTCATTATTTAAAACGGCCCCCAAGAACAGGGCTGAGCTTCCTATGCATGGGATGCTTTACAGAGCAAATGCAGCTTTTGGCTAAGGTTGTGCAGGCTTCACTCACACGCTGCTGGCTCAAAGTTCACAACAGCAACAGCAAACGAAAACAACCACAAACAAGGTTACATGTTGGTTGGTTAACAAAAATACAGAAACTTTTCCTGCATTTCCTTAGGAGAAAATGGGTCAATGGTCACTAATTCAGTGGTCAGTGTAGGATATAGTTACCAGGAGTCTCTGTAGAGAGATAGATACTTGTGAGAATACAGATTGAAAGAGTGCCTGGCATGGTGGCATTCTACGTTAATACTAGTACTAGCCCAGTCTGGTGTACATAGAAAGTTCCAGGACCACCAGAGCTACATAGCGAGACTCTGTCTGAGAAAGAAAGAAAGGAGAGAGAGAGAGAGAGAGAGAGAGAGAGAGAGAGAGAGAGAGAGAGAGATCTTGTAATAGTGGTTGGTGGAGGAATTTAAATAATCTGCCAAGAGGAAGAAGCTGTAGCCTAGTACAGAAGGAAAGGTCTAGACTTTAAGCAGAAGCATTAGGCAAAGGAAGGAGGGTTGTAGAGCTGAAAAGCAGGACATGCATCGAAGTCCCAGTGTGGTATGATACACCATAATATATCCCTCTGTCTTTCAAATCTCGGGTGGATGGCAATGCAAGGATCAGCAGAAACCACTTAAAGAGATATTGTACATGTGTCCCGAAACATAACCAGGCTGCTATAAAAAAGAAAGACTTGAAACATAGAAGAGTTGTGGATCTTAAACAGGGACACAGAATATACAAAGAGAGCATAAGAAAAAGGCTAGCCTGTGAAGAAATCCCTTGTAGGTAAATGACAAGAATTAATGAAGATCGGAATAGCAAGGTAATGAAATTAAAGCAACGATTTTGACTAACAGTTGGCCCGGGAAGAAAGAAATCTGAACAGGGAGGACACCCAAAAATGACTTTGTAAAAAGAGACCACTTTTCAGAACAGAAGAACATCCATATTGTAAATCTGTCAAGGGTACATACGTCTTGAATAAAAAAAGTTCCCACTAAAGCAAGACGTCGTGATGTTTAAATGTCCTAAAAATTCCCAAAACAATACAACAGGCTACATTCAAGGGAGAATAATACTTAATAATATATTTAATTGTGAGAAATAAAGTGTTATGGTTCGTTTCCAGCTTGAGGTGTGCTTGGAGTTCACAACGGTTACAGATGAGCAGGACACACTAGGTGCCCCTCTGCCCTTGCTGGTAGCTGATGCCTGCTTGTGTGAGAGCTCTGAGAGCTGGAGGGTTACGCGCAGTCTGCTAGGTGACTGGGCCCATGACCAGAAAAGGGGGCTATCTCACGCTCTAGGTTATCTATTAGGTTAGTCTTTGCACCCTAAACTGACATGATGGGGATTTAGGAAGGAGGCCATGCCAGACTGTGAATCTCTAAAGTCCTGGCCTATGGGAAAAGAAGGCAGGATTTCTCCAGGTCAGGAACCTTAAAAGCAACTGCCTGGTGCCACATTAGCTAATGAGACTTTTTGCCTTTTCTCTATGATAGCCCCCCTTTCTGTAGCATGGCATATTAAAAACTGCACCATTTTCACCAGTTCATGTTATTTCAGAGTGAGGATCATCTGACCCGGAAGGATTATATACCTAGAAGCAATATTTGTAAATTTCTTAATGGAAAATGGATGTCAATGTAGACTTCTGTTTCCAAATTGTCAAAGATGAAGACAAAGACTTGTGTAAGGACTCAAATGAATTCCAGAGCACTCTTTAATCAGGAAGCACTAAAGGAGATGCTCTAGCAAAAGGACGGAGAAGGAGACTAAAGACAAGAACATACAAGTCACAGATACAGGGATAGAGAAACCACGGGAGAGCAAATAGCCAGACCAGATTGGATCAAGGGTTTAGAGAGTTCCAGAAATGGTGTCTTTCATTGAAAGACATGATGAATGATGACATAAAATAGATTGTAACATAGAATAAATTAATTAATTATGTGTTCACATAACTCCTAGGGAGACAGGGATAGTAATGGCTAAACTCCAGGAAGAATAAAAGATGACATATAAAGAAGTGGGGTCACGGTATAACTTGGCCTGTTGTTGAACTTTGGGCTTACAGCCTGCGCTCCGAACCATGTTTGGCCACCCATCCTCAATAAGCCAACTGAAATAGTCAAAAGCAGAAAAAGAAACGATATATTCAATGGGCTCATATTGGGAAGATGGTCAAAGAGATCCAGTGAACCCGCCAAATCCTCCTCGTGGTCTTGTGGTGAGGTTAAAGTTTAAATAAAGGGCCAAGATGTGTGGAAATGCACAGTCCTGGCCAAGTGCAGTCCTGCATTGGCCCTCCATCTTCTGGGCTTCCACCTCAGAGAGTGAGAGGTAGTTTATTCTGGAGCCAGATTTGAATGACCGTGACCCGGGAAGCAGGTGCAGTGTTCCTAAATGGAAGCGTTCTCGTGAACAAGGAAAAGCACAAACAGTGTAGAGACACATTGAAACGAACACCTGAGATGCGCTTACAGTGACTTGGGGGTTGCTCCTGTAGGCCTCAGACGCTGTCTGATGACATTTCTCCTCACTTTCGAGTCAGTGGAAGCTAGTGGCCTGTTCTGTTAAAAGTTCCAAGACTGTTTTAATCTGTCGGTCACTGGGTGTTAGTTCCGACCAGAGGTGGGCTGTCGAGGGGACGAAGTAGCCCTAGGTAAAGTAGCTAGCATCTGGACCTGCAGCATGGCCAGACTCTCCGTGTTGCTGAAGTTCTAATCAGTCAGTCTCTAGGGAGGCAGCTTCTGACCCTGTAAGGCGCTTTGACTGGCTGTTAAGAGTTCTAAAGTCTCTGAGAGACAAGTTCCCTCCTTTTTCCTGAGGAAATCCTTTTCTTTGGGCTCCATTGTTTCAATAGTCTGATACAAGAAATAAGTCAGTGGAAGAAAATGAAACAAAAGGCTCAGTTTGACTTCAGAATGGTGAGAGCAGACTTCTATTGTTC
Source organism: Cricetomys ansorgei (assembly GCA_026225945.1). Classification (NCBI taxonomy): domain Eukaryota; kingdom Metazoa; phylum Chordata; class Mammalia; order Rodentia; family Nesomyidae; genus Cricetomys; species Cricetomys ansorgei. The sequence continues at coordinate 11,077,681 of JAMJFZ010003581.1, read as the reverse complement.
AGAGAGGCCGGTGCCCCCAAACCCTGTAGCTAAGTATCCGAGGGTACGGGAGGACAGTGTGCAGGATCTGAGGATCAGTTTCTGTAGTGGAAAAAGTGTGTGTGTGTGGTGGGGGAGAGGGGCTAGAAACTGCTCTTCAAAACTGCAAGGAGGGAGTAAGTCCAATCGCCTGGTTTGGTGCTTGTGGGCTCAGGCTGTGTGGTGGGCATTGGCTGTTTCCAGGATTCCATGGACAGGTCTCTGGAAGCTTGGGCCTGTTTTACAGCCCTGATTTGGGGTGGGGAGGTTTCCTTTATTCCAGGGCCTTTACATATAAGGGGTACGGGGGCATTATTTCCTATCTGTCTATTTCCTGCTGGTGGAGGGGGTGCCATTTGAAAGTTTTGGGGTCTAGAGCGACTCTAAGAGAAGCATTGTTTGTACTTCAGTGTGTGTAGTGGACCCAGTGATCCAGGAGGGATGTCTGTAAAATATTTAAAAGATGGGGTGAAGATGTAAGTATGAGAAAGTGAAGGAAAGGGGTAGAGCCAGGTTGGGAGGGACACAAGAGCCCAACAGGGGAGGAGAGGCTTGTTGCTGAATTCTCCTCTGGCCTCTAAGTCTTTGGAGTTGATACAGAAGCAGCATTGCTCCCTGAGCAGAGCACAAATCCCTCCAGTGGCCATGGCCACAGGGTCTAGCCGTCTTCAGTTTTGGTGTTCCACAGAAGCCAAAGGATCAAGTTAGTCCTGAAGGGTACCAAGCTATTCTGACATTTCTTTAAGGCTTTCTGAGAGCTGGCAAGGCAGAGAGTTTAACTGAAACAAAGAAACCATCACTGTTTTAGTTCTGAGCCCAGATGGGCCAGGAGAGGTGGGGAGTGGGATGAGCTATTAGCTAGGTGAATGGTGTTAGTGTCAAGGGGAATCTAGAAAGGTGGGTGGGGGGTGTTAGGAGCTGACCCCCACAAGCAGTGGGGCCGATAGGGAGGGACTGTGAAGCATTTGCATAGAGCATACTGAGGCTTGGAAGAGGGGGCCGGTAAGGTGCTGATGGTGAGAGTGCACTGGTCAAGTTGGCATGGAACTGGGGAGTAATGTCTGTATCTTACCAAGTAGACTTACTCCCAGCTGCTAAGGTTCCTCAGATGCTGGGAGGAAGTGAGAGGTACAGCCTGGTTAGAAAAGCGCTCCACCATTTCAAGGGTCTGACCCCAAGTGTCTTTATAAGTGCAGTGAAAGTTAAAGCGTAAGGGACCCCAAGTAAAGACAGGCCCAGCGGGAGAACAGGGAGGAAGCCCTGTGTAATGGACAACAGAGCCTAGGAAATCCAGTCTTCCCTTAGGGCTGGATACTTTTTTTAAGTCCTTGAAGGGTCTTTTTCCTTAATTTAGAGTTGGCCCGTCTAAACAAGGACGGGTTGTCTGGTTGGCCCACAGCACTGTCATCCTGGTTGGCCTTGACCTCACCAGGCCAGTCCTTTAGCAGGGGGCCCTACTTGCTGGAGAAAAACCTGCCAGGTCTTTCTTTATACTGTTAGGCTTTTGTCTCCGGTGGAGAAGACATCTTGAGAGTTCACTGTCTTTAGTCTACCCTGCGCTCCCTGTCTGTTTGTCCTGCAGGGAATCTGTCTAGCTCCTGGCTCCTCATTTTCCTTCTCAGAAGCCACCTTAACAACTGTTAGGGGTTCCGGGTGGGAGCGGGGCAGGGAGGGGGGGGATAGAACTCTCTTAATCTCTTCCAAACCAGCAAAAGGGATGATGTAGAAGGGACAGCATTTGGAGTTTCTCAGAGGAAGGTCAGTCTAAGGGGCCGTGGTGAAACCTAACAGATGGCAAAGATCCAGAGCACAGGACAGCCCTGTGCTGACAGTTTGCATTCTCAGAGTGTGCTGTGCTAGCGAGGTAGTCTACAGCAGGTAAGACCGTTCAGAACATTACCGTTTCTCCCGAGAGCTTTCTTAAGAAAGCAGTTGAGGCGATTTTTGTCCTTAGAGGAAGTGAACAGCTTTGAGCCAATGTAAATCTGAAAGTGTTAGTCCCTTTTGTTAAGCCAGTGTTGGAGGCATGTGGCCAGGAAAACTCTTTAGTGCCCCCCCCACCTCACCCCCTGCCCCTTAGAAGAAGAACTGTTTCAAAATTAAACAAAACAAAACACCAAAAATAAAAAAGACCATACCTCGGAAGTCTGTTGTTCCCTCCTTGTTCTGGTGTAAGGAGGAGTTTGGTGATTCTCTTGGGGCCTAGTGGAACTGGAACGTTTCGTGGATACCTCCATCTTGGTTCATGCCATGTGGTTACATTAACCAAGATGGTGGTGAAGTCACGTGGCATTCACTCTTTCTTTGATGTCGTTAACCAACGTGGTGACAAACTGCGTGGTTGCTTTTGGCTCAGGTGAGCTCAGCTACATGGCAAAGTGAACCCATCCTCCGTAAGGCATGGGTACCCGTGGGATCACCACATCTCACAGATTAAATACGGACAGTCACATTTACCCTGGATAAGGGTCTCGGGACCCTCCTTACTCCCTGCTCTTGTGAAGGAACACCTGTACTCAACACGCCCAGCTGTTACAATCTCATCAGCATCCACAGCTGGGCCTAGGAAGATGGTAGTTGTTAGACTTTAGGAAATAGTGTTATACAATACTGTCTTATTAAAAAAAAAAAAAAAAAAAAAAAAAAAGCTGAACCCACAAAAGCTGAATCTAAACTGCATGCCCGGGACAATGTACTCAATTAACATTACCTGTGTATGTGCTGCTAAACCCTGAGGTTTTGTAAATTTCCAGGTAACTCTTTTAGGGAACACTGGATCGTCTTTATACCATACCCAGAGCCGTCTATCACTACAATACTTCCGGCTTTGAGTTATGTATGTAGCAGATACAAGGCAGCAGATACAGAGTAAAACATTTACAATGCCCTTAGAAATCCGCTAAAGAGGCTCCGTAGGAGCTCTTATGTTGGAATTGCTGGCTGAGAGACTTCCAGACAGAAAGGATAAACATCCCATTTTGACTTTAGCATCTCTAGATGGTGAGGTACGTCACGGTGACCTATATTAAATAGTTCGTCCATTAGCTGTCCTTAAGTGCACAGTGCCTTTACTCCAGGCTGTTTTGTTCTCCTTTCCTTGTTACAGGGTGAGGGGTCACCCTGGCCCAAGACAGGGTTTAGAGGATATTATGAGACTAACATGCTAGAGTCTGAAGTGGGAGGCCCATATCTTATCGCCAGAGCCGGCTTCTCGGTGAGCTTAAACGGCGCAGACGATCTGCCAACATAATGTGTACATAGCGACTGCTCGGGTCGAGCTGCCTTCCCCGTTGCTCCCGTTCGGTGCCATGGTAGATAGGAATTCATGGTGGCACATCTAGGATTAGGTAAGAATCATCAGCAACCACATGGACCAGACTCTCTTTTTTATTTGTGGCAGGATTTAGGGGTTCCCTCAGGAGAGAAGAATTCTCAGATCTCAATTGGGCCAAAGATGAAGGGCTCCACATGTTAGCAGTTTGTCCCTGTAGCATAGAGGGGCAAGCTTCATGGGTCCACGAGAGAAGGGGCCGTGGTGAGCATGCGTGGAGGGCAGGGTGAGGGAGGAGAGGTGTGTGTAGAGGCGGAGTGGGAGAAGAGCTTGATCGGGAGGAGCTCCTGGGACAGATCAAAACCACAGAGTCTGGGAATTAGGGTTAGAAGTTGGAGCTCATAAAATCAGATAAGCAGAAATGAAGGAACAAAGGGAGGACGTGTGGAGATAAAAGGTCTCGGAAGTGAAGAGCCTCCGACCCACTCCCATTTCGCTGGAGGAACTTTGTCAAGGTCTGGCAAGATGGCGAGTTCTAACACACCAAATTTAGGCCAGCAATTTTGGTTGTCATGGGCATATTGAGGCCAGAGCTAGATCTAACTTGAGCTCTCCACCCCTTTTTTAAGGAGAGGGGCTTCTGCCAATGATGTAGGTCTAAACAGACTGGAGCTAGCTTCCTACAGGAAGCATCCTTCAGTTTGGAAACTTGGCCAGAATCAAGTTCCCAAAAGTTTCCCAAGTGGGATTCCTGGAGAGAACTATCTAGAAGAAAAGAAGAAAAAAAAAAAAAAAGACCACTGGTATCTGGGGTCTGAAAGAAAGTTGAAGTCCCAGTGCATTGCTAGGTGGCTACGTGGCCCTTACCTATGGGCAGTGTTGTTTCTGGGTTTCAGAAATGACAAAAAATGGCCCTTTCGGGTGCTGGAGGTTGGTTTAAAGGCTAAGACAAAGAATGAGCTTCCTGTTCTGGCTAATAAAGAGTTAAGACAAAACTCACTCCATGGGTGAGGTCTCTAGGTAACATGCTAGCTGCCACAGTGAGCTTGGAAAGTTAGGAAGAGAGAATGGGAGCTGGAGGATGGAGGAAAGGGTCCAGTCTGTCTGGACCCACCAGGAAGCTCTTCCTGGTTCTCAGCACCAAATGCAAGAAATAAATCAGAAGAGGAAAGTGGAAGAATGGGCAGTTGGACATCAGAGCAGCAAGAGCAGAGTCTTACAGGTCTGAGAGGGTGGGGCCCCCAATCCCTGCAGCTCATGCTGTGCCTGAGGGTACAGGAGATCACTCCCCGCAGACCTGGGGCTCATTTTCGGCAGTAGGCAAGAATATGAGTAGAGCACCTGTTGTCAGGACCAGAAACTGCAAGGTTGGGGATGAGTCAGGTTGCCTACTCTTGCTGCCTCGGGGTTCTAGGCTGTTTGATGGGGATAGCCTGGTCTCCAGAATCCCATAGGCATGGGGGCAGATTTCTTGAACCTGTTTTAAATTCCCGCTTTTGGGGCGGGGTGGGGCTTCCTTTAAGATTGAGAGACAAAAGTGTCTCAGAATATTTTTCTTTTGCCAGTCCCATTACAAGCCAGCACCGAGCAGTTTTTACAAAGCTGTAATAAAGCAAACTCTGACCTTTGATTTAATTAAAATTATATAATAGAAGTTGTAGACAAGAAAAAAAAAAGAAGAGCACATTGACATTTGGGATATAAACTTTTTTACTGGTTCAGTTCTTTCCCTGCAGAGAGGATCTCTGAAAATGATAGAAAGTCAAATGTATAACACTCTGTTATCATGATCTTTGGAGGGTAGGGGAAGGTTGTTACAATATACTGTGGACGAGGTGGAGTTCTGTCAAAGGTTTGGTTGTTACAGGGGATGGGGTGAGGGATGCTGAATCCCTGAGTGGGGCAGGACCCTGCAGAGGGACAGATGCTGCTGGCAGGAGAGAATGGGGAGGTAAAGGAGAGGGTAGGGGGAGGGAGGAAGAGAAGAACTGACACAGAGACAGAGAGCACAGGGAGGGAGAGAGTGCAGGTGGATAGAAAAGAGAGAGCAGGACCAAGAGAGGGGAGACCTGGGAACCATAGCCCACCGGGTCATATGGGGGAGTCAGCATACGTACCTGTCCCTTGCTGGTGATGCAAGATACAACTGGAGGAGACTCGGGTGGGTATGGGCAGTCCCACAACAAAGGTTATGTTGGATGTTGGATGTCTGTTTCTTTAGTTGATTTGCAACCACTGGGGAAACTATAGGGATCAAAGTGGGGAAAGGCCATAAATACAAATGAATTCCTTTTATACAAGTTGAAAAAGTAAAACAAAACCCAGGACACGTTCCGCTTTTTCTTTCTTAACACTCCAGGTGTGATGGGTGATTACGTATCCAACACGGGAGAGAGGAGAGTTAATTAAAGTTTTTTGTTCTAGCTTACAGAAAGAAATGCCTTTCCATTTGATAAGCGGGATGGATTTTGAGTGCTGTCGGTGCTTTCTTCTTCATAGACGTGTCACAAAAAAAGCAGATCAAAGTGGCCTTCCGCCCAGATCTGTTTCTGCCTTTCTCAGCTAATGGAGTTAAAAGTGTCTTCTTCCACTGACAGTGTGGGGCTCATCTGACTTTAGAAATGCCGTCCTACTGTAGAAGTGATATGCAAAGTAACATCCATAGGTGCTTGAGGAAAACCATGTTTAATGTGGATTACATAGAAACCAGCCCAAAGGGTCCAAATGGGAGATCTCGCTTGGCAGGCGCACCTCCCTCTCCGATCTGCGTTTAATTCATCAACTCTGATTGACAGCCGGAAATTAGCACTTGAGCTTGAATGTCCCAAGCACTGTAGATTCACTGTATGTTCCCTGTTCCTTTTGGTTGTTAGGATTCAGCACCCTGGGGCTGACATTGCCTACCCTTCCAGGGGCCTGGGAGGGCATGTTTGGGAGAATCCCTGCTGTTTTTCTCTTCAAGATAGTGACAGTGTGAAATAAGACAGAGCGGAATACAAGTGACCCTGGTGAGGCCTGTCTGAGCCGGCGGGTCATTGTCTTGCAGCTCTGGGCTCCTGCAGAGAAAAACCTGGCCTGGCTACAGCCACCAATGAAAAGACTGCATTTTGCCACTCAGGGCTTTGTGAAGGCGCCAAAGCTTGACACGGTTGCTATAGCTACTGTCTGATTGTGGTAGGCTTGTCAGAGTGCTTGATAAAGTGGGAAGGTTATCCCTGATAGGCCTGAGAGTAATCAGAACCTTGCAAAGCGTGAGCATGTGGATTTAAATTGTTTTTCTTCCCCCCCTCCTCTCTTTAAACTGGAAGTGCAGGGGCTGGGGTTAGGGGATCTTCAGCCACAGCAGCCATGGGGCTCTTTCGGCTATGGGGAAGCCTGTGCTAGTCCGGGAGGAAGACGTCCATGTGTTTTGAAGGCCAACAGAACTAACAGTCAGGCTGCTGGGCTCCTGCTAAGCCATGGTTGCCATGATTGCGGCTTTGAGAGAAGCCCCAAAGACCTTCTCCTGGCCCGTCCTGTAGGCTGATTGGGTTGTTTCTTCTTGGACCCTCGGCTCTTCGCCTTTGCCAGCTGATCTTCTGTTCTTCTCCTTTCCTTCCTCTTACCACTGGCAGTGTTTCTCTCAGACACAGCAGATCCTTGGAAAGCCTGTCTACCATTCTTATAAGGATGGTAAGAAAGGTTAGATTGAAAATGACAGCTGGTGAATTCTGGCTCCAAAATTATAGACATTTCCTTTTCTTCAGAAGAGACTTACGGGATTATGTAGGTGGCAGGCTCATGTTCAGGCACCGGGACTATGGTGGCGGCTTATAGATTCTGGCATGCTCTCAGAAGTCCTAGCTCAGCAAGACTAGGCCTGAGAACCTATATTTCCTCCAAGTTCCCAACTGAGGTCTGAGCTCCTGGTGCTTGACCGAGGCCTGAGAGCCCCAGCGTGATGACTGGACTTTGCAGTTTAGAACACCACTGCTGGATTAGTTGCCAGAGATTCAGGTGACTCGGTGGCCAGGCTGGGGTAGAGACCTTGAAAGCCATTTGAAAAGGTGGCAGATTATTTCCTCAGCCTCTCTCCCAGCTCCCTAGTCCATGGCACCCTCATCCAGCAGAAGGACACCCTAGCCTACCTTGCAGGAGGGCCTTGTCATGCTCTGCTCCATCTATGAAGAGTACCGCCAAGTGAAGCTCCCACTGTTGTCCCATAACTGACCAGGAAGCCTGCTGTGACCAGGACTGAGGTTCCTTGCTTTCCTGCTGACACTCAAATTTACTATGGCCCGCCAGCAGGCCAGTGTGCACTTTGCTGCTGTACATGTTGGGTGGCTGTGAACTCCAAAGGCAGGAATGAGCCTCAGTTCACTTTTTTCTGCGTGCAGCTCCCAAGTAACAAGGGGAACGGATCTGTGTGGGTCCCGTCGATGTAAAAACCACAGCTCTCACCTTAAAGGGAATAAGAGATAGTTTATTCTGAAGCCATTTTGAGTGAGCATGCCTTGGAATGCAGATTTAGGTTACTGCAAACTCCAGGTTTCAACACAGGGGTAGTTTCGTGAAGTTCTATAGTTTTACCCAACAAGGAAAGTCTTAAATCAAGGCAAGTTTAAAATGCATTGGTGGGTCCAGCAGAGAGGTGGTTGCAGCAGTTAGGGGGAGCTTTTCTATAGGCCCGGGATGCTGTCTGGTGGCATCCTTAGCTTTTGGGTTGGTGGAAGCTGGTAGTCGGCTAAGTTAATAGATGGCAAAAGGTTTCTATGTGTTAGTCACAAGATGTTAGTTCAGATACAGAGGTAGGCAAAGAACAGCTGTTACAGAGGGCTAGAACTAGCCCAAGATAAGGTGATTAGCCCCTTGACCTGCAAAATCCCTCTGTCTCTACACTGTCGAAGTTCCAATCAGCCAGTCTCTGCAGACACAGCTTCCTTACAGGAATTGTTGTTTACAATCCTAAGGTTGAAGGAACCTGGAGAGATGTCTGTTTCTTTTCTAATCCAGTTTATCAAGATGGGGAGTCCAGTGTATACCCAGGGCAGAGCTGGGGGGCCATACTTTCATTCTCGATGAGGAGCCCAGAGTCAGGAGGGAGACCTCTGAGGTCACAATGGCCGTGTGATTCCCAGTGTTGTGGCCTCATTTCGTGTGTATCTCCCTGTGCCAGAGGGGCTGAGCTTGTAAATTGTAAAACAAATATTTGCCTCAGGCTCTAATTAGAAATAAAGCACAGGCAGCATGCATTAACCCCTGTGTGGCAGCACTCTGAACCAGGTAAGGCTGCTCTGTGTGGAGCTTCAATAGCTGGATGCAAATGATTTGATCATTTGTCAAATGTAATTTAACTCCCCAGGACCCAGAGCATGTCTGCTAGCATATGCTGGGAATGGGCCTGGAGGCAAAGTAATTGTCCTCTTTTGTGACACTCACAGGAGACTGTGTGTTTAAGAATAAAACGAAATGAATTGAATTCATCTTCGGGCCCCAATTCCTTACCAACCGCACAGACCAAGGTGGCCTAGGAAGAATCTGTTCGGCTCTAAGTTCTCAGCTCACATTCTCAGAGACCCCTAACTCTGCTCTGCTTGGTTGGATCAGGGGGAGGAGTGATTGATTCCAGAGGTGGGGAGCTGACCTCAGATGGCAGCCCTGCTCATGGTGGCCTTTCTCCACAGGGTGTGGAGGTGCAGACAGACTACATGCCCCTGCTGAACTCATTGGCGGCCTATGGATGGCAGCTCACCTGCGTGCTGCCGACTCCCATCCTCAAGACTACCAGGTAACAGTCATGGCACTGTGATGGTTATTGTCCGTTTGTCTGCAGCAGGCCTGTGGGCTGGCACTGAATCTTTCTGGCTGAGGCTCCCAGGACCAGGGCTTCCCTTACTCTCCTCTCTCCCTTTCCTCATATGGAAGAGCCTTGGCCAGTGAGTCAGGGTTGCCCCAGGGACTGAGATTAGCCACGTGGGCTGGCAGGATATGCTGCACTAACGATGTAAAAGCCGTTCAGCGCCTACTCTGGCCTCCGGCCTTGGTAGCAGTCTGTGTACAGGACCTCAATTCAGAGAAGGAGGGAGGGGGTTAGGAAGAGACAGGGAGAGAGTGAGGGAGAGTAAGATAGGGAGGGATGGAGAGAGGGACAGAGACAAAGAGAAAGAATCTGGGAGACTGAGACCGAGACCTATGAGGTAGTTTTTTGTTTGGTTTTGTTTTTGAAATAGATCTCACTCTATTCCAGGCTGGCCTTGAACCTATCCTCCTCCAATCTTAGCCTCCTGAGTGATAAGCAGGCGCCACCATATCCGGCTGATTTATTAATTGTATATCCATTTTTTCAGCCAACGAAAGTGTGCCCTGTAAGGCACTGTAAGGATACTAAGGGATTTGCCCAAGATGCTGACCAGTGTCCATCCCCAGGAGGCAGATATGGCAGATATGCAGACCTGCAGACTGGGAGTCTCAGGCCTTACTTGTGGCGTTCCTTAGGGTTCAGGTTTCATGGCTGCTTGCATGCTTGCCCGTGTCCCTCAAGCTTTGTCATATGGACCCTAAGAGGCCTCTCTTATATTTTGGGTCCTCCTGACTTCCCTTGGAGATGTCATCATAGCTGCAATTCCCATTCCATGTGTGCAAAGTGAAGCTCAGAAAGGCCTGACTGGCAGGAAGTAGCAGAAGCATGCAGCCGGGCCCCTGACTTGCAGCTGGCTGCCTCTCTGCAGCCCGGGAATGATTCCCTTCTCTCATGTGCCTACCCAGTAGCCCTCAGCATTCTGCCTTCACTGAACCTACTGCAAAGCTCTCTGGGCAGCGCAATGGCAGGGGCAAGACTGGTGGCCCCGGGCTGGTTGACAATGAGAAGATGACCGGGAGCTCTGAGAGATGTGAACCCAGGAGTGCACAGAGCGGTCTCGATATCAGAGATGCACACTTGCTTCTCCTCCCTCTCCTTAAATACCCTAACCTTGACATGGACAGAGCTCCCGGGACTGAGCTCCCATCTAAAGTCTCCCTGTGAGAGCCCGAGGGTGCTCGTGAGCTGAGCTTTTGCTTTTGAGGCTGCCTTGCAGGTCGGGTGGTGAGTCTGAAATGAGACTTAGGTGTGAGATCACCAGCCCAGCCTTTGGCAAAAAAAACGGTGATGCTGGGCGAACATCAACTCTCCCTCCTGTCCTTGGTACTCCTGACTGAAGGCAGCCAGGAGGTGTTTACAAAATAAAGATTTAAGAAGGAAAACCAAAGGAGTTTACAGTGGAGAGAAACATAATCTCCTTCAATATTTCTGACTCAGCATATGAGCTATCCAGGACCCATTCCATCGGAGTGCGCCAGAGTTGACGACCACGTGCCATCTCACTGCTAATCAACGTGGTGTAGTAGCTACACAGTGTCTGAGCCTATATATCTCTCTACCACCTCCATGCCACACTGGGGGGGCTCAGCCCATCACCCATCTGTACTCTCCTGCCCCATGCTACCAGAAGTACCAAAGACAGAACTGGAAGACACTCCGCTCTTTGGGGAGTCCCTAAGCTGCTAGTATATGCTCACATAGCCAAGATACCAGCTGCCACTACCTGTCAAGGGCAAGGCAATTTGTAGCCAGGAAGCAGGGATAGTCAGGCAGCTTTGGTTGGTGTCTGATGGGTAGGAGAGCAGAGAAGGGCACCTCGGACTTCCAGGCCCCCATCTGGCAGCAGCCTTCCCTCACTTAAAGGAAGTCAGGATTGCACCTTTGGGGTGATAGCAGCACAGGCTAACCTCCAGGTGGCCTGTGCTCATCCTCGGCTCCTGTGTTGTAGGGAAGGGAACCTGTCCACCAAGCAGATTGTGTTTCTTCAGAGACCATGTCTACCTCAGAAAGCCAAGAAGAGGGAGTCCAAGGTAAGAGACATGAGACTTCTCTGCCCTCCCCCCTCCCTGGGTGTGTGTCTGCGCATGTTGACTTCAGCGGGGTCTGTGCCAAAGGCTCTCAGGATGACCCAGATTCACATTGGGTCATAACAGAGGATGCTGGGATGGGCCATTGAGGAGCTAGAGACTGGTCCTCAGGCTTTCCTCTGGCTTGACCATCGGGGCAGATGACAGAGACTTTTCTGGTCACCAGCATGTGGTAGAGAATCATACAAGGCTAAAATTGGGAAACAAAGTCAGCTGCAGTTAGCCAAAACCTAGGGTGGCCTGTGCTTATGGCCAGATGCCCTTCCCAATCTCATACAAGCTGCCTGGAGCTCTGCTCTGCCTATGAGATCCTTTAAGAAAGTGGTTCTCAACCTTCCTAATGCTGTGACTGAGGAATACAGTTCCCATAAAATTATTTTCATTATGCTAATTCATAACTGTAATTTTGCTGCTGCTTTGAATCATAAATTTCTGATATGCAGAACCCCGGTGAAAGGGTTGGTTGTTCACAACCCGCGGAAAGGGGTAGCGACCCACAGGTTGAGAACCACTGTCCTAGGCCATCAGCGTTTGCTGATGCTGGCCTGGTATATTAATGTGTGTTTATAACCCCTGTACTCAGGAAGCAGAGGCAGGAAGGTGAGTTTGAGGCCAGCTTCTGCTATAAGGAGGCCTTGCCTTAAAATGTAAAAAAACATTTGCTAGTCTCAGCAGAGGAGTTGCCAGTCTCTTCTAGAACCCTAGCCAAAGGACTTTTGACTGGCAGTTGGCAACACAGAGGCAACATGGCAGTTTGTCCCCGGGCCAGTGTGTGCTGGAGGATTGCTAAGTCTCTCTCCTCCACACTGGACTTCACTTGCCCAGCCTGAACACATCATCACAGAGAGGCAGGGGCTCTTCTCAGAGTTCTCTCTGTGTCCCTGAAACTGAGCTCAACATCTGTTTCTTTAGGTGACGGGGTGATTCAGATGTTCCACTCACCATCTTTGGTGTGGGGGCTCCTCCTGTGTGGTGCAGTTTGAATCTGTAGTGTCCCCCAAAGGTTCATGTGCTGTTAGGAAGTGTAGTTAAACATTCCCAAGGTGGGGCAGAGTGGAGGGGAGCTTGGTCATGGAGGGTGTTCTCTTGAAGGAGACTTTGGAACTCCCACCCCATCTCGTCTCTTGGTTTCTGAGTCACTGTGGGTGAGCATTCTCTACCACATATCTCCCCGATATCAAGGGCTGTCTCACCACAGGCCCAAAGGCAATGGAATCAACAGACTTCAGACCAAACCCTCTGAAACTGTGAGCCAAAGACCTTCCCTTCTTTCAAGTTGACTTTCTTTTCAAGTTCTTTATTTTCATTTTGTGTGTGGATATGCCCACATCTGTCGCTTGTGCATTGGTGCCTGTGGAGGCCAGAAGAAGGCATTGGATCCCATGGTTCATTAACAGGGGTTATGACCTGCTCGGTGTGGATGCTGAGAATTGAACCAGGGTCCTCTGCAAGAGCACTGGGTGCTGAGCCATCTCTTTCTCCAGCCTCTTTCAGTTGACTTTCTTATTTTATTACAGCAAAAGAATGTGAACTAGCGTGTTGTAGGCCTGCTGTTCGCTTCTCAGGAAGAGGCCGGCATGTTGAATGTGTCTCCCAAAGCCCAGTTAGGTGTCACCTAGAACCTCTGTGCTCCATTTTGTTGGCCATGGCCGTACTCTGTCAAGCTTTGCCAACCTGTGTAGCTCTGAACAGTCGGCAACATCTCCCTTTTCCCCACTCTGTGTCCTTAGTCTTCTTTGGACTCAGAGTCCTGGGTGGGAACGTTCAGCCAGTGAACAGATTGGAGTAACCCCCGTCAGCCAACAAACCCTGTGGGTTGCCCGTTCATTGACGGAATGCCAAGGCAGTGAGGATGTGAAGCCAGATGGGCTGCAGTGCAGAGGAAGGCCACTGTGCAGACTCTGAGGTAGTAATATGACAGGTAACCACAGAGGTAGACTGGAAGATAGCTGCCAGGCACTATTAACCCCCAGGAGCAGTCAGCCACCAGCTGGAAGATGGATGGCCCTAGAAGGATATCGGGTAGTGCTCAGTCACAGGCTCCCAGGACATCACCGGTCATAGAAAGTGACGTTCAATAAGCAGCAGGCAGGGTCTGCTACCAGACATGCAAAGATCAGTCTTTAGCCCTTTAATGGAGATGGCTCTAGACCCCCTTGCCAGGTGTCTGTTTGTGGGGCACCTTGGATTTCGTATGAAGACCTTGGCATCCCATAGAGGGGCAACGGCAGTGGTAGCCTGATTTGAGGGGTAGATTGATTCATTGATTTTATTTATTTTTGGTTTTTCAGAGACAGGGTTTCTCTGTTGTAACTCTGGCTGTCCTGGAATTCACTCTGTAGACCAGGCTGGCTTCCAGCTCACAGAGATTCACCAGCCTCTGCCTCCCAAGTGCTGGGATTAAAGGCATGCGCCACCACTGCCCAGCCATATTTCTTTTTAGATGTAGAACTGACTTTCCTCAAGGGAGGGATAGAAGTCGTTTTTTCCCAGTCGGTATGCCTACCCTAACTGGCTGGGCCAGTGCAAACAGACTGCTCTCTCTTTCAGTGACCTGGACCACTCCAGGACAGGCGATATGGTGTTAAGCGTTTGCTTGTTCTCCGTGAGATCCCCCAGAGAAAGAATTCTTCTAGAAAGAATTGTGTGCACTTGATGTCCTAGTCTCTTCGCCACTGTTGTTCATACCTCAGTGGCTCCACCTGGGTCTGTTTCCCAATATCAGCAAATATATCCAGTCCTCGTCACCGCTCCTATAGGCTGGGCTACACCTTGTCTCTTCCATCTTTCTGTGTGTGTTAGTTTCTCTTCTTGTTGCTGTCATCAGACGCATAGCAAGAGCAACATACGGAAGGCAGGTTTTCTGGCTCACAGTTTACGGAGCTACAGTCCTTTGTGGTGCGAAGGGTATGGCAGCAGCAACAGGAAGCTGCTGGTCACACCATCTCCATACTCAGCACGCAGGGCAAGGACAGGAAGTAGGGCCAGGTTAGAAAACTCCACGCCCTGCTCCAGAGACCTAATTCCTCCACTGAGACTCTGCCTCCTACAGGTTCCACAACTGTCCCAACAGCGCCACCTGCGGGGAACCAAGGAGTCAAATACGTGAACCTGTGAGGGACATTTCCCACTCAGGTGTGGGCTCAGTCTCACTGCATTTCTTCTTGACCTCTTCCAGAATCTTCATCCCCAGAGCCTTGCTTAGCATCTCTGTGCTGATGCTTCTGAACTTAGAAACTTAGAGTCCCTCCTAGTATCGCGTGCATAACTGCTCCAGTCCCCAGATAGGCAGGTCTCCCCTTCAAACACGTTTTTTATTCAAACTCAAAGTGGTCAATTAAAAAGGCCGGTTTAGGGCTGGAGAGATGGCTCAGTGGTTAAAAGTGCTTACTGCTCTTGCGGAGGATCTGAGTTCGGTTCCCACGATGCCTCACAACTGTAAGTGCATCTGGTGTCATCTTTCGTTGCATATTGCGTATCTGTAGCAAAAACATGTACGTGCGCACACATTCACGCAGACAAAAGACTCAGACACATAAAAAAAACCAAAACCTTTTTTAAAGACAAGTTTAAGGCTGGCCCAGTTGCTCATGCCTGTAATCCGGTGGCTTGGATAATAGAAGCAGGGGAATAGTAAATTTAAGGTGATACATAGCAAATATGAGGCCAGCCTGGATTACAGGAGACTGTGTCTCAAAGAAAGAAACAATGAAGAGAAGAAAAAGCAAGAAGCGACTGGTCCGTGTTACCCCGCTGCTCACCACAGTCTGTAGCTTTGTCACGTTACAGATGGAGATCTGTCCTCCAGCCCATGAGGCCCTCGCTCTTTGGCCAGACCCTCCTCTGCATACCAGTGGCATTGGCTTCCAGGGTCTTCCACTGCCTCCACCCTGGAGGGAGGGCCCTTGCTTCTGGCCGCACCATTGCCTGGGATGCTCCTCTCCGTCCTCTCTCTGCCCAGCCTCCTCACCTGGGCGGTGCTCTCTCACTGAGGCCGAGCCGCACCCCTCGCTTTCCTGTTGCTGTGACAAGGACCCAAGATAGGCCGCTAGAGGAGGAAGGACTCCAGCTCAAAGTCAAGGCTCAACCAACTCTGTTGTTCAGAGTCTGAAACAAGGCAGAACATGGTCTCAGGGACATGTCGCTGAGGAGGGTCGTCGGCTCATGGCAGCCAGGATACAGAGAAAGAGTCCAGGAGGGGCAGGGGGCAAAATAAATCTTTCAAGAACCTCCAGTGACCTTCTTCCTCCAGTTAGACACCATCGCCTGGTTTCAGCGCCACGGTGGTACAAACCCATCAATGGATGAACTCATCAGCATAGGCTCTCACTGTCTGCTCGCCTCTTGGTAGTTCTCCGTATGGAGACTCGTGAGCTTTTGTGTGGAGATCTCTTACATCCAGACCATCTCACCGTGAAAGGAGCCGAGTCTGGCCTCTCAGAACTCTGCCCCACAGTATCCGTGGCCACTGGTTTATCCTGACCTACGTAAGTGGTCAGAAAACAGACATTTCCCTCTGGTTATCTTTATCATGGTACCTAGATTTTAAGTGATGCTCAGGAGAGATCTACTGAATTACTGGCTGATAAGTCAAACATCTGCGCTCAGAACACACGTTATGCTAGCACTGAAGTTTAAAGGCTGGACCTGCAAGTTTGGCACACCAAAGACGTGACCTAGCCCATCTTGTCTTACTCAGCAGCGTGGAGGAAATCTTAAGTAGAGACTTCTTGGTCTTTGAGTGTGACTGCCCAAGAAATGCCAAACTTCAGAGGGACTAGGTGAATGTACTGTGCAGGAGTGGTCTTCCTCCTAGCTAATCTCCTTCCATCCTTCCTTCCTTTATAAGATTTCATTTTTAATTACATGTGTCTGTGTGACTGTGGCTTTGGTACTGTGAGTGCGGGGAGTACCATGGAGACCAGAGTTATCAGATGCCCCTGGAGCTGGAGTTACAGGAGATTGTGAGCATCCTGACAGGGGTTCTGGGTACCAAACGTCCAGAGCCATCCTCCCACTCCCAGCTCAGTGTCTTGAAGTAAACTTGTACACATTTCTGAAAGGTCCTCATCAGACCGCCATGCTGACACAGAACTGAACCGTGAAGCAAAGGCTTTCCATCCTTCCCACCAGCCATTCATCCATTTGTTCTTTTCCTTCTTGAACTCCTAGGCTTAAACCTAGGGTCTTGTGTGTGCTGGGCAAGTGTTCTCTCGCCGAGCTATATCCCCAGCCACCTTTCTGTTTTTTCTAAACAAGGCCTGACCAGGTTGCCCAAGTTGGACCTGAGCTTACTCTGTAGCCCATGGAAACCATAAGTTTGTGGTTTCTGACCTTGCCCTCCCTAGTAGTGGGATTTCAAGCTTGCTCCACGGGGACTAGCCCCCAGTACCGAATTCTAAGTGGGGCTGTTTAGGTAGATGGGCGGTCCCGGTGCCACAGCCGCAGTGGCTGGAGCTGTGCAGCCTGTTGTCCTTGCAGTTTTGTCTGTTGGGCTTAGAGGCCTCTGCTTCTCCTTACTCCACAGAGGTCATTCTTCAATTGAAACGGCCCTGAAGTGTGTGTGTTCCACACTTTGCCTCCAAGGCTTGACCTGAAAGAGACAAGTTCTCCCCCCTCCCCCCCTTTTCTGTGTGTCTCCTTTTGGAGCCTTGGAACTTGAAGGTGCTGGTGCTGTTTATTACATGTGGTGACTGCCTCCCCATTCCTACAGGAGGCCTGCTTGAGACTTGTATGGAGGTACAGGGATGACAGGCTGAGGAAGCCCTTTCCTGTGGACGGATGAGGCCTTCTTCTCAAATGTCTCCCTAATAGTGTCGTCCAGCTGTTCTCAACCTGTGGGTCACCAAGGGCCAGCTGAATATTTACATTGTGATGCGTAACGGTAGCAAAATTACAGCTGTGAAGTAACAACGAAAATAATTTTATGGTTGGGGGTCAACACAACATGAGGCACTGTATTAAAGGGTCTCAGAGTTCGGAAGGTTGAGAACCGCTGGTGCAGTCCTTCCAGGTTTTTTCTGGGCAAGCAGCTCCTGGAATATGGCCCAAGGACCAGCAGCAGCAGCAGCAGCAGCAGCAGCAGCAGCAGCAGCAGCAGCACTTGAGAGTTTGTTTCAAGTGCCACGCCAGTCCCCTTCCTCCGCGAACCAGGACATTTAGCAGACGCTTACGCAGGCCGGCAAACCCTCATCTCAGCTGGGCAGTTTGGCAGCTTCCCGACTCACCTGAGAACTTCTGCTCACACTTCCTCATAACTGATGTCAGGGAGCCTTCAAACAGGAAGCGTTTTGTTTTTAATAAGCCAAAAAAAAAAAATCAAAAGCATCATTCACTGCCATTAAGTCTACGCTTCCGTTAAGGGCCCACGTGGCCTGACTAGTTCATCTGCCCTCTGAAAACCTGGAGGCCAAGATGCTAGAGATGCTAGGCTTGGAGCTGAGCCCTTCTGAAGATGGGGCTGCCCTTTCCAGACAAGGTTGTTCTGATTGTGTTTTTTGTTGTTT
This sequence comes from Cricetomys ansorgei, assembly GCA_026225945.1. NCBI lineage: Eukaryota > Metazoa > Chordata > Mammalia > Rodentia > Nesomyidae > Cricetomys > Cricetomys ansorgei. Next base: position 11,059,960 of record JAMJFZ010003581.1, on the reverse strand, counting down.
CTTTTTTTGTTTGCTTGTTTGTTTTTTATTTGTTGTGTGTTTGGTTTGTTTCTTGTTTGTTTGTTTTGTCTTATCGTTTGTTTTTACCAAGAAGGAAAGACTGGAAAGTTACCTTTGAAGAATCAGGCTGAACCCTAAGCCCTGCAGTCTCCTAGCTGTGTGATTTGGGACAAATCACTCAACCACTCTGAACTTCTTTGTGTTGTTTAAGCAGTACTAATAACGCTTGTGATGGTCTTACTTGGGGAATTCAGGGAGATGTGAGCTCCTATCAAGCGTGAGGCATGCATAGTAGGCTCTCATACTCTTAGGCAGTCTGCCTTTGAAGCTCCTAGTGTGGGCCGCTGTTCTTCACCCAATTCTAGAAGACTTTCCCCTGCCAAAGAAAGAGCAGGAAGGCCTGGCCCACTCTCCCTGAGAATCTGGCTACCACCTCCACGACTGCTGGGGGTCCGGAAGCACTGGAGTCCTGCGGTAGCTCACATACCACAAGGACACAGGAAAACAGTATGGTTCTCAAAGGCCTCTATTTGGCTGGGTAGATCCCTCTGTGATGACCCAGAAGGGTTGAAAGTGGCTGAAATGGGTCTTTCCTGGCTCACAGAGACAGGCCAAACCTCTAGTGGCCCTGGAAGGGTGCTGGAGAAAACAGCTGCTGTGTAAACTTCTATGTCAGGTCAACAAAACATGGCCTTGTACGGGACACTCTGTGGCCGGGGGCTTTCACAGAGTCTGTGGGCATTTCCTGGGGAGTTTAGCAAGGGCAAATGCTGAGAAAGTCTGGCATGTGATGGAAAGTGGTACATCTCAAGGCTGACAGGACTGTCCTTAATAGGACACTGTCCACGGGAGACACTAACATCAGCTGCAGTGGGTGGGGTCAGGGAAGACTGTGAGAGGAGAGGGCATTCACACAGATAAGAGCTTGCTCAGGGACTGACAGCTCATCAGGGCCAGGACTTGGGCTCAGCAGCCTCGAAGTGCTTTGATGTGTCAGCAGGCAAGCCTCTTAGCAGAGACAGTCTCTCCATCCTTTTAGTGAAAGTGCACTTTCCTCTGACTTCCCCAACAGCTGACCACTCCAAGTGTAAAACACAGGCTAGCCTGACCAACTTCTTACAAAGGATTGGAAGACGTCAGAAGGTTCTGTCGGCACATCCATTTGGGTGGGATCAAACCAGAGAAACATGATGTCCAGAAACATTGGAGTAGATTGTTCAGTGCGACAGCAGCCAGCTGGGGTTTAAATCTATGTCTGCTGGGTGTGTGTGGGGCCTTCTGGTGTCTTCTGGACATCCTGGCAACGTGGTTTACCTGCACGTTGAGTGCCATGTGAGCACCATATCATGCTGTGCAGAATGCATAGCTTGAGTGGGAGGAGTACCAGCCATCCCAGTGCATTAAAAGAGCATCCCCAAAGCGAATGTGGGGAACCTCATCTACATCCAACATTGTGAATGAGCCTGGACCTTTCAAGGGTGGGATATGAGAGTATAGTATAAATGCCCGGCCCTGTCTTTACATATATTCCACTCCTTTTCTGTGTTTTAATGGAATATTAAAGTTTACTAGTTTTGTGCAAAAAGAATTCATGATGTTTTCTCTCTCTGATTCCTGTGAGAATCGAGGCCAGGGTTTGTTTGATTGGAAGAGAGAAAGCTCTCTGTTAAGGTCACGCTAGCTTTAAAGGGAATTTTGCACAGCACGCTTTTGTTTTATCCTGACAAAGTGCTCAGACTCTCTTACAGTGTGGCACGTTACCTGCCAAGGGTTCAGCTGCATTCTTGGGCTCTCCTCTGAGGGCGTTGGAAACATCAGAATTCTGACCCTGCAGGAGATTCCAAAAACCAAAGGCTTTGGTTTTTGTTTTCTTTTGGTTCCCAGTTGGTAAAACTGTTTGGGAAGGACTAGGGGGTGTGGCCTTGTGGGAGACTGTGTGTCACTGGAATGGGCTCTGAGATTCCAAAAGCCTACGCCATTCCCGGGTTAGCCGTCTCTCTGCCTTGTGTTTGTGGATCAGATGTAAGCTCTCAGCCACTGTTCCAGCTCCATGCCTACCTGTTGCCATGCTCCCCAACACCCATCATAATAATCATGGAGTCTAACCTGCTAAAACTGTGAGCCCCAAATTAAATGCTTCTTTTTTAATTTTTTTTTTGCAAATTGACTTAAGTCATGGTGTCTCTTGACAACAGTAGGGAAGTAAGACATTAGGCTGAGAGTCCAGCTTCAGGCTCCTGAACACTTGAATGACATATGCATACTCCTCCTATCTTATTGAGTACTAGGATGACATACACACACTCCTCCTACCTTGTATTCTTTAATGCTTAAGTGTATATTCAACATAACCACTGCGGTGGAACTGAGATGGAAGAAGAGACTAGTGAGAACTTAAATCTAAAGTCCGTGCGTGTCTCAGGGACCACTGGCCGGTGAGTGTTCTAGCGGGACCTTTCT
>JAMJFZ010003581.1:10947500-11052500 GCA_026225945.1 Cricetomys ansorgei | reverse complement strand
CTGGATATTCAGTTCACTGCCATTGATGAGTGTGTCTGTTTCTATGCCCATACCATGTGGTTTTTATTACTTTAGCTCTGTAGTACTACTTGAGATCAGGAAGGGTGACACCTCCAGAAGTTCTTTTATTTTTCAGAATTATTTTAGCTATTTTGGGTATTTTGATAGGGATGGCACTGAATCTGTAGATTGCTTTTAGTAAGATAGCCATTTTTCCTATGTTGATCCTACCAATCCAGGAGCATGGGAGATCTTTCCATCTTCTGAAATCGTCTTCAGTTTCTGTCTTCAAGGACTTAAGGTTTTTGTCATACAAGTCTTTCACTTGCTTGGTTAGAGTCTCTCTAAGATAGTTCATGTGTTTTGTAGCTATTGCGGAGGGTGTTGTTTGCCTGATTTCTTTCTCGGCCCATTTGTTATTGTATATCGGAGGGCTACTGACTTTTTTTCGAGTTGATCTTGTAGCCAGCTACTTCACTTAAGCTGTTTATCAGCTGTAGGAGTTAGTTCCCTGGTAGATTTTTTCCGGGTACCTATATATACTATTATATCTTCTGCAAATGAGGACACTTTGACTTCTTCATTTCCAATTTGTATCCCCTTGATCTCCTGTTGGCTTATTGCTGTAGCTAGAACTTCAAGTACTATGTATATTGAATAGGTATGGAGAGAGGGACAGCCTTGTCCCTGATTTTAGTGGAACTGCTTTGAGTTTCTTTCCATTTAATTTGTTGTTGACTGTGGGCTTTCTATAAATTGCTTTTATCATGTTTAGGTATGTCCTTTGTGTATCCCTAATCTCTCCAAGACTCTTATCATGAGGGGTGTTGGATTTTGCTGATTTTTAGTGAGATGATCATGTTTTGTTTCTTTTTCGTTCAGTTTGTTTATATGGTGGATTACATTGACTGATTTTCATTATGTTGAATTAACTATTCCTGAATCTCTGGGATGAAACCTGCTTGATGTGTTCTTGGATTCAATTTGCAAGTATATTATGAGTGTTTTTACATCTATGTTTATGAGGAAAATTGGTCTGTAATTTTCTTTCTTTGTTGATTCTTTGTGTGGTTTGGGTATCAGTGTGACTGTGGTCTTGTAGAATGAGTTTGGCAATGTTCCTTCGGTTTCAGTTTTGTGGAATAATTTGAGAGGTATTGGTGTTAACTCTTCTGTGAATATCTGATAGAATTCTGTGCTAAAACCATCTGGCCCTGGACTTTTTTTGGTTGGGAGACTTTCAATGACTGCTTCCATTTCCTCGGTAGCTATAGGTCTGTTTAAATTGTTTACTAATCTTGATTTAATCTTGGAATGTGGTATCTATCAAGAAAATTATCCGTTTCTTTTAGATTTTCAAGCTTTATGGACTGCAGGTTTTTAAAGTACGACCTAATGATTCTGTGGATTTACTTGTTATCTGTGGCTATACCCCCCTTCTTGTTTCTGATTTTATTGATTGGATATTCTTTCTCAGTCTTTTAATTAATTTGAATAAGAGTCTGTCTATCTTGTTGATTTTCTCAAAGATCCAACTCTTTGTTTCTTTGATTCTTTGCATTATTTTTTTTGTTTCTATTTTATTGATTTTAGCCCTCAGTTTGATTATTTCTTGCTTTTACTCCTCTTGAGTGTGCTTGCTTCTTTTTGTTCTAGAGCTTTCAGATGTTCTGCTAGTTTGCTAGCATGTGATCCCTGCACTCTTTTTTAGTAGGCACTTTGTGCTACGAAGTTTCCTCTCAGCCCTGCTTTCATTGTGTCCCATAGGTTTCGATATGTTTTAGGCTGATTTTCTTTGAAATGTCTTTAAATGTCTTTCTTATTTCTATCTTGACCCAGGCGTCATTTATTAGAGAGTTGTTCAGTTTCCATGAATTTGTAGGCATTCTGTTGTTGCTGAAGTCCAGCTTTCATCCGTGGTGGTCTGATAGGATGCAGGGGCTTATTTCAGTTTCCTTGTATTTGTTGAGGCTTCCTTTGTGGCCAGACTGTGGTCAGTTTTCTGAGGTGGTGAGAAAAGGTATATTATTTTGTGTGTGGGTGAAATGTTCTGTAGATAGCTGTTAGGTCCATTTGGTTTATAACGTCTGATAGCTCCAGTGTTTCTGCTTAATATTTGTCTACATAAACTGCTAGTTGCTGAGATAGGGTGTTGAAATCTCCCACTATTAGTGTGTGAGGGCCAATGTGTATTTTAAGCTTTAGTAATGTTTCTTTCACAAACATGGGGGCATGTTTGGGGGCATAGGTGTTACAGATTGAATTTTCCTTTTGGTAGGTAATGAAGTATCCTTCAACTTTTTATCATTATTATTAATTTAGGTTTCAAGAGTATTTCACTAGACAGTAGAATGGCTACACTAGCTTGCTTCTTAGGTCTGTTTGCTTGATAAATCTTTCACAACACTTTACTCCGAGGTAATGTTTGTCTTTGAAGTTAAGGTGTGTTTCTTTTATGCAGCAGAAAGCTGGATCCTGTTTTTGCATCTATTCTGTTAGTCCATGCCTTTTTATTGGGGAATCGAGTGCATTGATGTTGAGATATAAATGACCAGTGTTTGTTATTGTTGGTTATAATGTATGTGGGGTTATCTCCCTTCTATTGGTTTTGATGGGTTGAGGTTATTTATTTCCTGTGTGTTCAGGGGCATAGTTAATCTCTTTGGGTTGGAGTTTTCCTTCTAGTACCTTCTGTAGGGCTGAATTTGTAGCTAAATATTGTTTGAATTTGGCTTTATCATGGTAAATTCTGTTTTCTCCATCTATAGTAATTGAAAGTTTTGCTGGGTATAGTAGTCTGCGCTGGGCTCTGTGGTCCCTTAGAGTCTATAACACATCTGTCCGGGCCCTTCTGGCTTTTAGAGTCTCCACTGAGAAGTTAGATGTGATTCTAGTAGGTTTTCCTTTATATGTCACCTGCTTTTTTTCTCTGGAAGCTTTTAGTAGTCTTTCTTTGTTCTGTATGTTTAGTGTTTGGGTTATTATGTGGCAAGGGGACTTTTTTCCCCTGGTTCAGTCTGTTTGATGTTCTGTATGCTTCTTGTGCCTTTATAGGCATCTCCTTCTTTAGGTTTGGAAATTTTTCCTCTATGATTTTGTTGAAAATGTTTTCTGGGCCTTTGAGCTGGGAATCTTCTCCTTCCTCTATTCCTTCTACTCTTAGGTTTGGTCTTTTCACAGTGACCCAGATTTCCTGGATATTTTGTGTCGGGAATTTTTTTGATTTAATACTTTCTTTTACCAATGTATCCGTTTCTTCTATAGTATCTTCAACTCCTGGGACTCTGTCTTCCATCTCTTGCATTCTGTTGCTGTAGCTTGCCTCTGTAGTCCCTGATTGCTCTTCCAGGTTTTTCATTTCCAAGAATTCCCTCCGTTTGTGTTTCTTCATGACTTCTATTTCCAGTTTCAGGTCTTGAACACTTTTGTCCATTTCCTCTAATTTCTTGCTTGTTTCATCTTGGCTTTCTTTAAGGGATTTATTCATTTCTTCTAATTGTTTGTTTGTGTTTTCCTGGGTTTCTTTGATGAATTTACTCAATTCCTCCCCTTGTTTGTCCTTTTCTTTATCCTGTTGATTCTGGCAGGGTGTCACTGTATCATAATTTCTCCAACTAGCTGTGCTTTGGAAAGTGGGGGGGCAGTTAACAAGGAACCATAATAAATCCATTGTATTTGTACATTAATATCATTGCATAGTCCAATGTCACTAAAATACGATTACGTCACTAAAATGTGCTTACCTCACTAAAATGCGATTACGTCACTAAAATGTGCTTACGTCACTAAAATGCGATTACGTCACTAAAATGCGATTACGTCACTAAAATGCGATTACGTCACTAAAATGTGCTTACGTCACTAAAATGTGATTACGTCACTAAAATGCGATTACGTCACTAAAATGTGCTTACGTCACTAAAATGTGATTACGTCACTAAAATGTGATTGCGTCACTAAAATGTGATTGCGTCACTAAAATGTGATTGCGTCACTAAAATGTGATTACGTCACTAAAATGTGATTGCGTCACAAAACAAGATACAGTATCCGTCCTATCAGTCATTTTCAGCTGTGGACTCCATGCTTAATATAACTGAAATCATCTGGGTTTTTCCTTTCTTCATTTTTTTCTGCACAGACTGTTTCTAAGTTTATCAATTCAGAATTCCAGAACGTTTCAAAACCTGTAATCACACGTGATAATAAATTTATCAGGTGTGCCTCCATAAAATTTTATAATCGGAATATAATTACATCGTTTTTTTTTTTTCCTTCTCTTTCTTCCCTTCAGCCCTACCCACGTGCCCCCTTGCTCCTTCTCAAATCCAGGCCCTCCTTTTAAAATTGTTTTTGTTATTGTTACATGTATATGTAACAATATGTACCTATATGTAATATATACGTGTATATGTAACAATATATACATGTATCCGTATGTATATATGCACACATGTAACAATAACATAATATACACGTGTGTATATATGTGTGTGTGTATACATACATACGTATATATGAATATATGTCTATGTGTAAGTATACATGCATATGTATATTTGTGTATGTATGTATATATGTGTGTAAGTATGTGTGTATATGCATATGTATGTGTGTGTGTATATATGTGTATATATATGTGAGCATATATATACAAGCACGCACATACAATCCGATGAGGCTACTTGCTGTTACATGTATGTATGTGCGTGATTTCAGGGCTGACCACTTGTTATTGGATAACTAATTAAGGGGCCCACCCCAGGGAAAACAGGCTCTCCTTCTCATCAGCCCCAAGCTGCCTGTAGCTCTTTGTCTGCAGTAGGCTCGTGAGATTCCCCTTACAAGTCAGCGTCTCCGTTGGTGTTGTCCTTGGTCGGGTCCTCGTTTCAGCAGCCATATTGTTGCAGTACCATGGCTACAGCTTCCCTGTCGTTTCTGGGAGACACAGTTTCATCAGGTTTCCTTGTCCTCTGGTTCCTGCACTCTTGTCCTCTTTTCTTCCTCTGGGTCCCTGACTATTGGGTACGGGAGTTGTCTTGTAAGATAGCCACCGGGGCTGAGCACTCTCATCACCATTTGCTGCAAAGAGAAGTATCCCTTTGATGAGGGCCGAGAGCTACGTATATCCACGGGTATGAGGATCAGAACTCAACACAGTTAAGATTCATGCGGGTCTAGTCCAGTGACAGTGGTAGATTCTCCTCTAAGAGCCATGACCTCACTTGTCCAGAGTAGATGGCTAGGTTTCTAGTACCAGCCTTTCCTTCCGTCCTGTTGAATGGACCTTAAGTCTGGTTAGATTGCCGTTGGGTACCCCCAAGATGAGTGCCACTGTTGTTCCTTTCGTAGTACCGTGTAGGACTGGCCATTGCTGTGCTTCACAGGAGTCACAGCTGGGTAGGAGTGTTGGTTGCTGTCCTCCCTTCGCTTACACAACACCTTCTGGTACTGTTAAAGCTAGTCCTCAGGGATGAAGCTTTTGGGTCTGATCCCATTAAAATCCTCCAAGTCCTGTGTCCAAAGTGCATGGTGTCTTCAGCAATAGGAACGAACTTTCAATGTCTGGGAGGGGTGACCAAAGGCATCAGCAATAGATGATACTATTTTGGGAGTTTCTTGGACTCCCCTGACCAAAAACTTGAAAGGGTTTTTTGTTTGTTTGTTTTTCCATAGCTGGTACTTGGGTTTCCTTGGATAGTCTATGACTCTTTGGGGGAGCATTGTCACCCTAAGTGGCAGAACTTCATTAAAAATACTTACGCACATAAACTTAACATGCATTGTGTGTAGTTTTAGATGAATCAAAAAGAATATGATTCCCTGTGGCTTTTAAAAACATCCCCAGAGTTGTTTCCCTCTCCTTCTGTACGGGCCTTCCCCCCCATTCCCAATTAAAGTCCCCCTCAGTTTTCAGACTTCATTGTCCTTTACAGCTGATTGCTATTCCATTGGTGTATTCCATTCGCACCATCCGTTCATCAGCTGAAGGACATTTAGTTTTTTTTTTGATACAGGGTTTCTCTGTGAAACCGTGGCTGTTCTGGAACTTCCTATGTAGACCAGGCTGGCCTCGAACTCACAGAGATCCACCCGCCTCTGCTTCCCAAGTTCTAGGGTTAAAGGCGTGTGTCACCATGCTTGGCTCTTTCTGATTTCTTTAATGAAGACACTTGAAGCTACAAATTTCCCTTGTGTGACTGCTTTAAGTGTGTCCCCGGGGGTTTGCTGTGTTATGTTTTCAATTTCATCTAGTTCCAGGACTTTTTTTTTTCCTTTCTCGATTTCTTCTTTGCCCTATTCATCATTCAGTAATGATCTGTTTAATCACAGTGAGCTTGTTCATACTGTTTGCTGTTGATTTTAAGTTTTATTGCTTTATGGTCAGATAGGATACCTGGAGTTATTTCTCTTCCCCCCCCCCTAATTTGTTAGGAATTTTTTTTGTGTGCCCCAAGATGAGGTCTGTTTAGGAGAAGCTTCCATGGGCTGCTGAATGAAATGTGTATTTTGGTGTTTGGGTGGAATATTCTGTAGCGATCTCTTAGGTTCATTTGATAAATGCAATCATTTAATTTCAATAGTTCCCTGTTTATTGTTTGTTCAGGTGACGTGTCTGTTAGAGAGAGTAGGGCACTGAATTTACCTCCTATTCATAGTTTGCTGTTAATCTGTGTCTTTAATTTATATTTTTTATGGAACTGAGCACATCAGAGTTTGGTGCATATGTGTTTCTCGGTTACTTGTTCTCTTGATGAGAATGAAGTGTCCTTCCTCATTTCTGGTTAGTTTGAATCCGAAGCCTGTTAGTAGTATAGCAATGCCCGCTTACTTCTCTAGTCCCGTGTGATTGGAGTATGTTTTCCCATCCTTTCATTTTAAGGTAGTTCCTGTCTTTAAAGCTGAGACAAGCATTAGAGCTCTGTCTGTCCTGCAGACAACAGAAAGATGGGTTTTGTTTCTTAATTCCATGTAGACAGCCTGTGTCTTTTAATTGGACAGTAAAGGCCATTAATATTTAATGTTATTGCTCAAAGGTTTGTGTTGATTGCAGTCATTTTGTTGTTTGTTTTGCTCTCTGTGTTCTTAGTTTTCCCTTGTGTTTCAGTAATCACAGCTTCATTTGTTTTCTTTCTGGAGTCTCTTGGCTGTGCGTGTTCCTCTCTTCATCCCTAAGTGCTGCTCTCAGTATCCTCTCTAGGGTTGGTTTGGTGGACATGAATTCTTTTAGCGTGTTTGTATAACGGAAAGTTTTTCTTTCTTCTCCAAGTGTAGCAGACACTTGCCGGATCCACAGCTTGCATCCGTGGTCTCTTAGAACTTGAGTGCTTTGCTCCAGGCTCTTCTGGTTTCCAAAGTTTCCACTGAACAGGCTGAGACGGCTTCTCGCCTTTAATCCTAGCACTCAGGACGCAGAGACAGGTAGAACTCTGTAACTGCCTGGTCTACAGAGTGAGTCCCAGGCCAGCCAGGGCTACACATAGTGAGATCCTGTCTCAAATAATAAATAAGTGGATAAATATTTCCAACGGAAAGCAGCCGCTATTGTGATGGGTTTTTCTTTAGCTTCTCTTTTCTTCTTGCAACTGTCAATACTCTTCTTTTGTTTTATATGATTAGTGTTTAAACTGTGGCACGCCGTGGGGAGTTTCTCCTCTGGTTTTGTCTGTTTGATGTTCTGTGTGCTTCTTGTATCTGGATGGGTCTGCCTTTCCCTAGCTTGGGAAAGCTTTTTCTGTGATTTTGTTGAAAACCGGGTCCATGCCACTGACCTGGGATTCTACACTCTCATCTGTGCCTATAATTCTCAGCGTCCAGCATTTCCTGTACGTTCCTTTCCTGCATTTTAATAATATTTCCAGACCCTTTGCTTATATAGTCTAATTCCTCTCCTTTATCCTCAAGGCCTAATACTCTGTTCAACTTAATCCGTTCTACTTGGAAGAAGTTTTCTGGTTGGACAATTGATTCCATCTTCATTCCACTTGAGTTTTCTTCAATATTTGTTTCTTTATTGAACTCGGTTTTCAAATCCTAGATATCTATATTCAAAAAACAGTCACCCTTGTTTTTATATTTTCTTGGGCATCATTTTTAAGTTCTTTGAGCTGCTTACTCTTCTTTAAACTCTTCGATTTCTTTGAGGAAGTTTTTTTGTTTTCTATCTTTTAATTCTGGGGTTCATCTAGGTAATTCTCATCAGAGAACATTTCTTAAGGAATGGTGGTGGGGAGCTTACTATTTTGACCATTCATACGGTTTGTATTTCTATAATGAGAGCTGAGCGTGTGGCTTTCTTCGGTCATTCCTGTGCCTGGTACGGACTCAGCAGTCTGGGACAGCGCCCAGGGTGTGCGGGCCATGGGCTTGGATGTCCGATATGGTGTGAGTGGGATGAAGCCAGGTGTCTTGGGGCTGAGCTGGAGCACACGTTGTATGGCTTGGTCCAAGCCTGGATGTTGGGTGTACAGCAGGTGGAGCTGACCAGACTGGGCTGGGGCACTGGATGCGGGACCCTGGGTAGACTGGAAGTTGGCAGAGGGTACATGGAGGGGAGGGTTGGATCAGGCAGATTCCTAGGCACAAGATGCTCAAGGCTGTGCTGGGCCTGGAGGTTTGGGTGTGGGGCAGGAGGGATGAAGACAGGTGACAAGAAGGGGATCTTGGGTGGCATACAGAGTGTGTGTGTCCTGTCCAAAGAGCAAAGGTTGGGATAGCAGGGGTACAGCTGACCAGTTTAGAATGAGGTACTTGATGCAGAACCCAGGCTAGATCTAGGAAGCATGGGGAAAAGAGGATCAGGCAGACTCACCAGGCAACCCCAGTGCAAGATGTGAGAAGCTTGGCTGGGCCTGGAGGTTGCACCCACTGGAACAGTTTTACAAACCTCCCATGCTCTTGGCACCCCCCTCCCCCAACTGTGGTGAATGGATGGTCTGGGGATGACCCCAACTTGGGAATTTTTTAAAGCTCCTGAAAGATCGGGCGTGGTCCTAAAGCATAGCCGAGATTGAAAACCACTGCCCAGGGCTCTTCAAACAGCGCCGGTGACTCTGTGGAGCGAAACGGTTTTCCAAGTGGTAAGAGTTAGGGCCCGGCCCCCTAGAAGGTGCTTGTCCTGCATGGGCATTTCAGGAAGGGAGATTGCTGAAGAAAAGCTTAGTTCCTTCTGATCACCAGAGTAAAGCACAGCTCTTGACAAGGCCCAACATCTATTGAAGGCTCCCAGTGTGCTGTGTCGAGTTGAGGTGGCTTGTACGTGTGAATGCTGGCTGGTACATGTGAATGCTGGCTAGTACATGTGAATGTGGCTAGTACATGTGAATGCTGGCTGGTACATGTGAATGCTGGCTAGTACATGTGAATGTGGCTAGTACATGTGAATGCTGGCTGGTACATGTGAATGCTGGCTAGTACATGTGAATGTGGCTAGTACATGTGAATGCTGGCTGGTACATGTGAATGCTGGCTGGTACATGTGAATGCTGGCTGGTACATGTGAATGCTGGCTGGTACATGTGAATGTGGCTAGTACATGTGAATCCTGGCTAGTACATGTGAATGTGGCTAGTACATGTGAATGTGGCTGGTACATGTGAATCCTGGCTGGTACATATGAATCCTGGCTGGTACATCAGAATACATGAGAATGCTGGCTATTTCTTTATCTGCTCAACACAAGCAGGAGTCATCTGGGAAGAGGGAACCTTCATTGTGAAAATGCTCCCACCAGATTGGCAAGTCCACGGTACTTTTTCTTAGTGATTGATATGGGAGGGCCCAGCCCACTGTGGGTGGTGCTACCACTGGGCAGGTGGTCATGAGATGTGTAAGAAACAGGCTGAGCAAGCCTTGGGGAGCACATCAGTTCCTGCCTCATGGGTCCTGCCTTGAGTTCCTGCCCTGACTTCCCTAAATGATGGGCTGCAAGCCGTGAGATGAAATACTTCCTCCCTGAGCTGCTGTTGGTCATGGTGCTTTGTCACAGTGGAGACCTAACCAGGATACGCTGGTGGTCTTTGCAGCCGTGGTTGTCCAGGAGTCAATAAGGAATTATACCACAGGTGACATATATCATACACATACATATATGTCATATATGACACGCGTCGTATATCATACACCAAAGCCTCCTGAAGCTGAGGCTTGATTCTGATTCTTTTGCTAGAATGTGTTTGTTTTGATACAAGTTCTCCTCTGTGGCCCAGACTTGAATTTGGGATCCTCCCCACCTTATATTCTGAGTGTGTCATCACATCCGGTCTAGGAAGATGTTTTAGACCCAAGCTCGACCTTTACAGAGGTTCAGGAGAGGGTAGAGACTGGAGTGTAGCATCACTCACAAGGCAGTAAGGAGAAGTGTCTTAGTCAGTGCCCTGTTGCTGTGAAGAGACACCGTGGCCACCGCAACTCTTATAAAGGACAACCTTTCATTGTCTCTGGCTTACAGTTCAGTAGTTTAGTCCAGTATCATCATGGCAGGAAGCATGGCAGCATGCAGGCAGACATGGTGCTGGAGACGGAGCCAAGAGTTCTACATCTGGATCTGCAGGCAGCAGGAAGAGAGAGTAAGCCACTGGGCCTGGCTTGAGCTTCTGAAACCTCAAAGACCACCTCCAGTGACACATTTCCTCTAACAAGGTCACACCTGCTAATAGTGCCACTCCCTATGAGCCTATGGGGGCCATTTTCTTCCAAACCACCATAAGAAGTAGATGGATTTTTATCAAATGCAGCTAAAGGTATATTTTACCAAATCAGCTAAAACAGTGGTTCTATTCCCAAACCACAGGACCTGCAGCCAAAACCTGGGAAGCTTGAGGACACCTGTGTTAAGGAAGCTGGGGTGCTGCTCTATACTGGGCATGTGCAGGTGGGATTTGGATTTGGGCAGAGCTGTTGGAATTCAGTCTGCATGTAGTCTACACCGGAGCCCTCAGATTAATCCCCTCAATTTCAAGTGTGAAAAGGGAGTTCACCTTACCTGGCTTTGCAAGCCATTAATACTGTGAAATGTTTGGTTCTTGGGCAGAGACAGATCATAATACCATCAGGCAGGGACAGGACCTGGTAGTCTGTGAACTTCTGACCTAGCATCTTTGGGCTGTAGTGCTTCCTGCCTCTCGTACAGTTTGGATCCATGAGCAGACAGGGTGGAAGCCATTGCAAGCCCTACCTTTAAGTTTACCCGGAACCCGGAGAGTTCTTTATTTCCAGCACTCTTGGCGTAGTAGTCCAAGATGCATCGTGACAGGGGTGTTATTACCCTTGGCTTTGCTAAGCCACTGTGATGGGGAGGCTTGTCCTTACTGAAGCCTAGTCATCCCATTTTAGCTGACAGAATGTGACAGCAGTATTTATAACGATCTAGTTTATGTGGTAGCGGTTGTAAATGACGTGGGGTAAATACCTGTTGGCTCCCTGCCAGAATCTTTGAATCTCCAAACTGCTGGTGCTTCCAGAGTAGCTGACACTGGATGGAGCAGCTCCAGAGACTATTAGCAGCCTGTGTTCTAACTACTTCTCTTAAAGTAAGTTTTCTCTGTCCTCTAATCAAACAAGTGTTCCAGAACACTTTTTAGGAGCAGCTCTCAATGGTGATTGAGCTCTTAACAAGCTTAACAAGAGCATGTGACCTCAGCCCCATCATCTCACAGCACATTGGGCATTTTGTATCCAGGATGTGAGGGGTAGCAGCATGCTCCAGGTTCTGTCATGTGGCGCTCACAGCATCTGAGCATTAAGGATATGGGGCGGGACAGACTGCAAGAGGGAGAAGGGGCAAGGATGGCAGGCCCGTGGGCAAACAGGAGCTAACACTGACTCAGTGGTCATGGCAGGACCTATCTCCGTGACCCCATAGGCAGGTCAAGGAGGCCCTGCATGACGAGAGCAGAATGGTCCTCTGTGGTTGGCTCTCTGTCCCCTTGGTGACCTACTGGCCACACAGTTTCCCAGGAGATGCTTGGCTTCCTGTACCTGGCTTCTAGAGTCTGGAACAGGAAAGCAGGCGGATGTCACATCTCAGGACAAGACTCATTAGACCCTTGGCTGAGGTTTCTGAGGTGGCTGTTGCCAGAGAAGGAAGTAAAGCAACATTCACCACAGGTTCCTGTTGACAGCAGTTGTTTCTGTGGCCAGAACTAAGAGAATCAGGCCCAGTGTACTTGATCTGGCTCTAGGAACCTGGCAGCTGCTTGCCTCCCAGTCCTGCCTGTGCAGACTGCATTCCCCTATGCAGAGGCAGAGGGCTCCAGGAGACCCGAGCGTCCACATGGGCGTGGGATCTGTTGTTCACATGCACCATGGTGGTGGGTGCTGAGGGAACCCTAACAAGGGCTCTGTGAACCATCATGAGGACTTAGTGGTGAGTATTCTGGTCTGTTTTGTCCTGCTAATAGCCTTGGTCAGGGGCAGAGGCACACTGGTCAGTTTTAAACAGGAAAATGACAACAGATTTGCATTATTCAAAAGAACCCCCTGACTACTACATAAGAACGGGGTACAGAGGGCCCAGGTGGGGTGTGGCAAGGTAAGTTGGAAGGCTAGTGCCTTAGGAGTACAGAAATCGGGAACTACAGCAGAAAAGTTGATTGAGTTTTATGATTGGGGAGTGACAGAGTCACTGAAGTTGCCAACCTGCCAGGATCAGACTTGGAAACACCTGTATCCAAGGCGTTTCCTCACAGTGAGAGACAGATGGCATTGCTATTGCTCAGTTCTGTAGAGCCTCTCATGTGGATCTCTTGTCGGGGCTCCAGCGACCCATCGGCATGAGTCCCTGAGGTCTCCGCTGAACCACCTACTACTTGGAAAGAGCGACAGAAGGTAGCGGTGGCTGCACGCAGGTAGTCACACGAAAGAGAGCTGCCTGCCTTGGGTCTGAGAGCAGAGCCTGAGTTCTGTCCCCAGGGGGCGCTACACCCTCAGTCGGGGACAGGCGGCGAGACCCCAGGCTGCCAGCCATGGGTCTGTGTACTGGGAAGAGCGTTTAGAGCAGAACTCCCCCAGAGATGGCTGCTAGTTCCAGGCTGGCTGGCAAAAGAACTGCTGCTCACTCTGTAACGAACACAGCGAAGGCTGTGCTCTTCTGTTTAAATGTGCTGCTCGTTAGGCATCAAGTTCAGAATGATTCTAGAGTTTTCTGCTGCCATATTTCACTTCGCAAGGTAAGCATTAAAACTCTTCCCTTAAACCGTTGCGTTCTCTTCAAAAACAAGGGGGTTGGAGCGATGGCTCGGAGGATAAGAGCACTTTTTACTGCTCTAGCAGAAGACACAAGTTCAGCTCCCAGCGTTCATGTTTAGTGGGTCACGAACACCTGTAACTCCAGCCCCAGGGGACGCTGCACCTCTACTGGCCTCCATGGGCACATGTACTATGTATACACACACACACACACACACACACACACACTGAAAGGAACATCAGCGCAGGCGAACAAAGGGCATGGCCTAGCCCGCCTCAGCAGCTCGCGACGGTGACAGCAAGTCAGGGCAGGGTGACAGGCTTAGCTGGGATCTCCAGACAGGAGCAGGCACACAGCATGGGGCTGGCAGTTCCTTTGCCTCCTACCTGTCTATCAGAGCACTGTTTGGACCCTTAATAAAAGCTCCAGACCTCATGCAACCCTTGACTTAGTCCAAGCCACTTACAGAGCGAAGGGCAACTGAGACAGATCACAAACACACACAACACATAGCAACACATACATACACGCACAACACACACACTCACACAACACACACTCACACACAACATGCTGGCATGCATGAAAAATAAGCAATGAGTTCACAGACAGAGACAGGCTGGCTTTTCCTGTGCTCCCATCCCATGCTGCTCTGGGAAGGGTCTCCAGACACTGCCACGCTGTCACACACTGGGCTGAACTCCCTCCACTACAGACTGCCTTTCCAGTTGGCAGAAGCATCCCTTGCTGACCCCACTCCCCTGCACCCCACTGTACTGTGCTCCTTTGCCTCTTCACGAACCAAATTCAGGTTCCTAGTCTGCCCAGAACAGTGGTGCGTCTCCTGACCACTGCCCTCTCCAGCCCAACCGTTAACTTCTTGATCTACAAGCAGTGAGGATCTGAGACTCAGTACCCTCATTGTCCATGTGTAAAGTCTGAATCAGAAGTAGCCACGCATTCTGTAACCCCAGTGCTGGGAAGACAGGCAGAGAGGGATCCCTGGCTGAGTTGGTAGAAGCTCCATGCTTAGTGAGGGATCTGTACTCAGTAACAGCGAGGTAGACCAGCAGTTGAGGAAGGTACCTGACTCATGGACCTCTACACTCCTCTTCCCCGCCCCCCTCCCCACACACAACAGTGGCACCGATCTTCCTCGTGACTTGACCCTGGTACTTACAGGGGAATACAGTAAGCTGAAATTTAGATGATGCTAAGAGTCACTTGACTTGATTCTCTGTCTGACAACACGGTTACGTAATGTGAGAAGTGGCTCACTCCGTTTACAGATACCCACAAGAAGAATTTACAAGCTGACGTGGAAAAACCAAAAGAACCACCAGCAGTAACCCAAGCCTGAATGGTGGGTAGTTGATGGAATTCATCATACTGTCTCTTCCTACTGTGAATTACGGTTGGAGTTTGCCCTACCAAATTCCCTCGAGTCTCTATTGTTTCCTTCTCCCTCCCACCATTCCTTTTAAAGTATGTTTTTATTGGGCTAGTCCTGGGCCCAAGGGCCTTATGCTTGCCTCAGAGGCTCAGTGGCCATCTGCAGACGTTGCTGGCATAATATAGTTCCCTGCCTCCAGAAAATCCCCTCTGGAAGTTAAACATCTCCAGAGGCAGCCCAAGTTTCCTACTGTTTTCTCGGAGGAGCCAGGCGCTTAGGCGACACAGTTTGAGAAAGTCATCTGTCAGTCGTGAGAAAGTCACATGACGTTTCATCACCTCATAGGTACCTGTCATGCTGACCTGTAGTCATCTCTGTCAGAAATGTGTTCACAGGTTCACAAGCTGAAGGATCTCCCCTATTAAAAGAATTAATTAGGTTTATTCATTTTTGTTTTATGTGTTGTGTTATCTTCACGTTTTTTTTTATTTTTTTCTCTGTGCACTGTGTGTGTGCCCGGTACCTCAGAGATCAGAAGATGGCACTAGATCACACTGGAACTGGGGTTAGGGATGGTTAAGGAACCATCCAGCATGTGGATGCTGGGAGTGAGACCTCAGTGTTCTGCAGGAGCAGCCTGGCGTGGAGCTCAGACGCCTAGCCGTCTCTCCGGCCTCCTAAGGATTCTTTAACAAGTCCTGTAACGGGCTCCCGCTCTGGGCAAGCCTCATACAGCAAAAGTGTGTGTGGAGTTCTCATGCTGCACCGCGCAGTGGCTAACGAAGCAGAGTTCCTGCTCACACAAAGGACGGGGTTAGTGGGACGAAGTCAGCTCCACCGGGCCTCCTGAAATACTTCCCAGTTAGGGTAAGGACAGCAAATGAGTAACGAGTACACATTCACACAGCGCTGCCCATAACGGTCGCGTGAATCCCCTTACCAACCCTGCGAGCGGCCAACCTTGCCTCGTCTACAAGTGTAAACTTTTTATGTGAAGCAAAAATCACCCAAGCGGTCTGACCCAGCCAAGTACCGAGAAGACAGTGTAAGAGCCCGCACAGAGGCCCGCTGCTCTCCATTGCTACTTCTCTAACTTGCAAGGCACCCCAGAGAAGGTTTCCTCAGTTCGAATACCAGAGAGACATACACCTGCCTGGCAACAGGGCCATCGGGGAGCTCTTTGCCTTCAGCAGCCCACAAAACACTCCACACACACACTGAAAGGAACATCAGCGCAGGCGAACAAAGGGCATGGCCTAGCCCGCCTCAGCAGCTCGCGACGGTGACAGCAAGTCAGGGCAGGGTGACAGGCTTAGCTGGGATCTCCAGACAGGAGCAGGCACACAGCATGGGGCTGGCAGGACAGAGACAGGCTGGCTTTTCCTGTGCTCCCATCCCATGCTGCTCTGGGAAGGGTCTCCAGACACTGCCACGCTGTCACACACTGGGCTGAACTCCCTCCACTACAGACTGCCTTTCCAGTTGGCAGAAGCATCCCTTGCTGACCCCACTCCCCTGCACCCCACTGTACTGTGCTCCTTTGCCTCTTCTCAGCTCTAAAGCCCAGCCCTCAGCTAAGGCTCGATGGGGCCAATTGATAAGTCACAGCTCCTTGTGGCAGAGCTTCCCAGAGCTTCTCACTCCTTCACAGTGCAGATGAACATATCCCAGGAGGAGCAGTGTAATTAGCAGCCCCTCCCCCTCTCCCTTTACTGGGATACAATACAGCCATGCATTGTGTAACGATGATTTAGTTCAGTAGTGGGTCACACAACAGTGATCTCGTTAGACTGTCCCTCAGGGTGACATGGGAGCCGCCTCTGTTTGTGATGTACACTTTATAATGTCTGCACAGTGCTGGTCACCTTATGATACACAGGTCAGAGTGAATGCCAGCTGTTGGTGACAGTCTGCTTGAAGCCTGACAAAACTCAAAACAGACAGAGGCTGTATGGTGATGCTTGACCCTCTTTGGGTCTAGAGAAGAAACTGTTCAGGCCCACAGGTCCCTGGGATGTGTGCATCAACAGACAGAATGAGCAACCCGCCTTCTCTGTCCAGCTCAGGAACAGAATTCTCATCCAGGGCCTGCTGGTCCCAGCACTGGGATATTCTTGCTCAGGCTCTCTTTACCTTCTTTGTCCTCTGATACTCTGGGCCCAAGACGGCTTGGGTCCAGTCAGCCCATGAACTTCTGGATTTTTCTATGTGTGAACAAAGACAGACTTTCACCAGAGCAGCCCTGCAATGAGCTTCTACCGCTTGCTGTCCACTCTGGAGATCGCCTCCCAACTCCAGGCTCAGAAGGAGTAAAGGCACTGGCTGCTTCCTCCCATCACCCAGTGAGTATGTTGTCCACCTGCTGGAGGCAGGAACAAGCCTCAAATGGAGGCACAAAAACTGCAGACAAGCAGGACTCAGAAATGGCTCTCTACCCCTAGTCAGTCCTTAGCATATTTCCACATTTAGCCCCACCACTGAAGGTAAATCCAGCATGATGTTGCCCACACCTTTGCCCCAAGGAGAAAGCCGCCCCTGCTGAGGCACTGCATAGAAAGGATTTCATTACGGCCTTTTCTCTTTCTCAAGCATTGGCAATTAAGCAGCAATTTCACTGTTGTATCTTGTGGCTGTTTCTGTTCTTTTGTTCCTTCCCGCAGCTGCAGGGCAGTGGAGCCTTCTCTGTCAGCATTCAGTTTCAATGCATGTGCCTGATGGAGGCTTCCTGTGCCCTGTCGTCCAGTCTGCCCAGCTCCCATCTTCCTCTGTGACTCCTGTACCCAGTGGTCCAGTCTGCCCAGCTCCCATATTCCTCTGTGACTCCTGTACCCAGTGGTCCAGTCTGCCCAGCTCCCATCTTCCTCTGTGACTCCTGTACTCAGTGGTCCAGTCTGCCCAGCTCCCATCTTCCTCTGTGACTCCTGTACCCAGTGGTCCAGTCTGCCCAGCTCCCATCTTCCTCGGTGACTCCTGTACCCAGTGATCCAGTCTGCCCAGCTCCCATCTTCCTCGGTGACTCCTGTACCCAGTGGTCCAGTCTGCCCAGCTCCCATCTTCCTCGGTGACTCCTGTACCCAGTGGTCCAGTCTGCCCAGCTCCCATCTTCCTCTGTGACTCCTGTACCCAGTGGTCCAGTCTGCCCAGCTCCCATCTTCCTCTGTGACTCCTGTACCCAGTGGTCCAGGCTGCCCAGCTCCCATCTTCCTCTGTGACTCCTGTACCCAGTGGTCCAGTCTGCCCAGCTCCCATCTTCCTCTGTGACTCCTGTACCCAGTGGTCCAGTCTGCCCAGCTCCCATCTTCCTCTGTGACTCCTGTACCCAGTGGTCCAGGCTGCCCAGCTCCCATCTTCCTCGGTGACTCCTGTACCCAGTGGTCCAGGCTGCCCAGCTCAAATTCCTCTATAACTCCTGTGCCCATCAGCGGATCTTATTTCTCTTCTGGAATCTACGGTGCCTTGGAGACTTGTTTTGACTCTAGCTTTTTTAGACAGGGTTTCAAGTATTTCAAGCTGGCCTTGAGTTTGCTATATAGCTGAGGCTGGCCACAAACTCCCGATCCTCCTGCCATAACATTCCAGGTGCTAGGCTTACACGTGTGAGATGCTGTGTCTGAGCCTAGTGACTTTTCTGCTCATTCATCCCACTAACCTCCAATTCCATCCCACCAAGACCCCCTCTACCCTAGTGCTTACTAGAAGTGCCCTCAACACTGATGTGTTTTCCTGTCCTGGGTTGGCTGTGTCTGTTAAGTTTTATCTGAATTGGTTCAGCCTTGCACTGCCCCTTCCCCTTTCAGAGAAATCAGAGCCTACAGAATAATTTTACCCATTAGTTGATGTATTTTTAGTATATAGTCATTCTCCCTTCTCCCACAAATCCCCTAGATAGTTTTATTCCCGCTTTCACATCCTATGTATCTATATTTTGTTTTGTTTCGGTTTTAGTCTAAACTAGCAGGAGAAGTAATGGGTTTCACTACAGCGTTTTCATACACACCTTGTTTGGATGATCACCCTGCCTCTTCTGTCCTCTTATCCCCTGATCTCCAGTTCATACCCTTTAACCACAGAAGGACCCCTCCACCCATCATGTGGTGTCATATGTTGTTTATGGACAATAACCATGACACAGCCTGGCTTTAATTGTGAAATTAAAGCCATACACCTTACCTTAAACAGGAGTTTACTGGCGTTTTTTATACTGTAGAACAGTTTCATTGTCGCTATTTCATACCCAGCTCTTTTGTCTTCCTGCTTTCAGTGGAGATATGCTGAGTGAGTGGTGTAAGGTGGAAATTGAGGGGTGCCAGTGGGTGTCAATCCCAACCCATCTAGCAACCAGGTTTTGAGGGGCATCTGTGCTTTGAGGGTCGAAGAATTCTCTACCCACTCTGAGAGCCACTGCAGAGTCAAGTGTGCCCTGAAGCAAGCGAGAAAAGACCCTTTAGTTCTTGGTGCCGTTCTGCTTGGAAAGGGAACTGCTGGGTTGGCCTTCTGCCGCTCGTCAGTAGATCTGTACAGCGAGCTCTCGGCTTTCCAGGGCCTTGTTTCTAGGACTTGTCGCTACTTGTCTGTCATGTGGTCATGTAGTTCACTTCTTGTTTCACCTTTGTGACCCATCTGACATCGCCCTCTGGTGCTGCCAAAGAGCGCCTTGCTGCAGAAATGTTTGCAGTTAACTTCTCAGATGAGGAGCTGACAGAGTGGGCAAGGCTTGGCCCTGGGTAGACCAAGTCAGGCTAGCTCTGAGGGCTTGCATCAGTAGATTCTGTTCACTTCTCCCTGGAACAGCAGAACAGGCAGCCAGAGGGTGTTCATGCAGACCAGGTCTCAACACAGGCCTGCCCAGGTAATGTGCTTGGTGAGGTCATTCACACAATTGCCACCAGAGGCAAATGCATAGGTTCCCAGGAGGCCAGTACAGCCTCTAGTAGGATGTTTTGGAAGCTTGCAGTAACATGCTTTTGCTATCCTAATGACTTGGGGGACCTAAGTGGCATTCAGGGTGCTAGATGCCCCTTGTAATTGGTGGTGCCTGAATCTGCCTCCTAATGAGCTGATGGCAAGTTCTGCAGGAATTTTGTGAGCTGCTCGCTACTGTGAGCTGGCAGTTTGGAATCAGCCTCTGTTGAAATATTCAGAACATGGAGATTTGCAAGCGATATAAATGAAGGCTTTCTTTAATTTGAGGCCCTGGCTTCCCACCATGCCCGACTGTAATACCAAGACTGTTCAGATGACTTCTGGATGGCCCGTGCACTATTGGTTTGGTGAAACTGGTGTGTGATGATCTGAGACCACAGCTCCACTCTGTTGGTTGAGCTGTTTTGTTGATGTTTTCAAGAACTACCCAAGAGAAGGACTTAAAAGGAGCAAGGATTGATCCTGGCTCCCAGCTCCTGAGTCTGTCCACAGTCAGCTGGCTCCTAGCCCATGAGGTGGTGCTGCCAGCCCAAACTCAGGATGTACCTCCTGCCCTGAGTTAGTCTTTCTTAGGGAATGCCATCACAGGACACACCCAAGGGTGAGCCTGACTTACCCTGACTCCATTCTCCGTCAAGTTGACAATGAAGATTAGCCCACACACTGACTCACGGAGACATTTCTGCACAGACCTAAATTGGTTGAGTTTCCCGGGAGGTAACAAGGGTGTAGCTTGCATGTGGTTGGGTTCAGAACCTTACCAAGCATGTCCACTGTCCCGGAAGATCGCATCCCAGGTGTCCCATGTGTCCTGCTGCCCACACACCAAGCCTGTACTAGTGGCATTGCAGACCACGCGTTTGTGGTGATTCTCTTTCTCATGGGCCGTCTGACAGCTTCCTTCTGTTTTGTAGTGTGCAGCCTGAGTGTGAAGAAACGAACGTTTTTGATGGTGGGTCACTCCCCTTCCATAACTCTTCCTTTGTTTTATGAGGACTGTGAGCTTTGGGGCCTGTTTTGTTTTTTCTACCGTTTTATGTATTTGTCATGCTAATCATGAATTTCATTTTGAGTAGTTCTGACGGGGTTGACAGTTCTTCATTTTGGAGAGTTGGATGACTGAAGATTAGCCAACAGTCCTTCAGCTGTTCTGAGCCTGTACTGCCGCTCTGGAAATGTGTCAGTGGCCCTGAACCTCACACAGTACGAAAGGACAGGGATCCCTGCTGGTGCTGAGTTCTACATGAAAAGGTGTCTGGGTTGTTGTTGCTCTCAGAGAAGAGACAGTGCTGAGTCTGCGTCCTTCTTCCCTGTGTCTGAAATCCAGGGATGACAATGTTTACATCCCAAGCACAGTCTGCCCCATTGCGTGCTTCTGGCATGAATTAATGAACGGGCATTCTCCTGAGATGTGCTGTCCCACCGCAGGCTTCTTGAGGGCCCAACCCTTGGCACGCAGACCTTGGCACTTCACATGCCACGTAAGCAATGAATTTAATTTAAGATTTTATGATTTAAATATGACTAAACTTAAAGAAAAATCTAAGAAAAAAAATCTCTCATCAAATAGGTCCCTTCCAGTAAAGAAGTGTTAAATAAGTGGAAATCCTTCCTCTAAGGGGAAAAATACCTGAACTTAACTGTTAAAAAATACGTAGGAAGACCATTAGAATGAATGGTAGTAAACGAGTTTTCATTTTGACAGAAAAAAAATTAGCAGTAAGGGAGCATCTGGTTCCAACCGGAGGCATGGCTACTTGACTTCCAGTGTTTCCTTTCAGTCCTGAAAATAGAGCCCAGCAGCCGAGAGGCTCCGCCCATCCTGCCCTCCCCCTCTCCTGCCTACATAGCTTTCTCTTTACTCCTCAGAATCCTAGGAGAAAAGACTGAGAAAAGAGAAAGAAACGTTTTCGTCCCTCGGCCTCTTCAGTGTGTTTAGTAATGACGGCAAAGGCAGCCATTCACTTATTCTTGGAAATTTGAGTACGCTCAACACTGAAGTTGCCAGGAGAACGTGCCTCAGGGAAGGACACTGCCCAAGAACCATGTCTTCTCCTTGGTGACAAAATAATCTTTTGCATTGTCTTCTAATTTCCTAGCATCTGGAGAGAATCAGAAACCACCTTTGTCTTTTCATGATCAATAAAAGCTGTAAGCATAGCATGAACGCAGGTGTCGAAGCACTGCGCGCCCTAACGCACAAGCAGGTAAAGGACATTACCTTTATTGCAGAGCACTGCAGCAAACCTGAGCATCGATTTTCTACTTGTGAAATAGGCACACACACAATAGCCCTGCCAACAGCTTGAGCCAAATCCAATAAAATAAAGGAAGATGTTTATGGCATTTTATCCTGTGTCCCAACAGAGCAGCCTGCTGCCACACAGACATTCAAAGCCTCCATTGTCCACCCTAATGGCTTCATAAGACAAATCCTCAGGAGGAAAATAGCCACCTGGAAATGGGTCTAGGAAAAATACGACTTCATAAAGGTTGGTTGCAAATCCCACTGCGAAGAGAGAAGAGCAGGCACCACAATTAGGCTGCGCGTTCAGGCAATGCCAGTCGGAGGCTTTCTACAGCCTCAGAGAATGAGGTTCCTCATTGAAATGCTAGTGAGGCCTGAAACCAAACAGGGAGCTGGGGACAAGAACCAGGTGTGTGTGCGCGCGCGCGTGTGTGTGTGTGTGTGTGTGTGTGTGTGTGTGTGTGTGTTTTCATCCGTGTTCTGGTAGGAAGTGGAACGTTTATGTCCTCTGAATTTGATGGATCAGGGGACTGGAGAGGTGGTTCAGTGGACGAGAGCTCTTCCTACTTTTGTAAAGGACCTGGGTTCAGTTTCCAGCACCTGTATCTGGTGGCTTGCAATTGCCTGTAACTCCAGTTATAGGGGATCCGGTGACCTCTTCTGGCCTCTGCAAGCACTTGGAGACAAGCATTGAGCACACAGACCAGCAGGTGTACACACACACACATACACATACACCACATACACACACACACACACACCACATACACACACACCACATACATACACACACACACACATACACACACACCACATACACACACACCACACACACACACACACACACACACACACACACATACACATACACCACATACACACACACACACACCACACACACCACATACATACACACATACATACACACACACACACACACACATACACACACACACATACACACATACACACACACACACCACATACACACACACCACATACACACACACCACATACACACACACACCACACACACATACACACACACACCACACACACATACACACACACACCACATACACACACACCACATACACACAAACCACATACACACACACACCACATACATACACACACACCACACACACATACACACACCATACACACACACCACACACATACACACACACATGCCACACACATACACACACACCACACACACACACACCACACACACACACACATACACACACACACCACACACACACACACCACACACACACACACCACACACACACACACATACACACACACACACACACACACACACACACACCACACATACACACACTAATTTAATTTAAAACAAATGTGACAAGGGCTGTGTGACATATATTAGGGACTTGGAGAACATCCAAGAGATGGCAATGGTTTGAAAATCTTCAGAGAATTGAAAAGTAAATGAGGCAGGGGGGGCCATACCACAGGAGACTCAGAAAGCAGCTGGATGAAAATGTGACAGGAAACATTTACAATGAAATGACATCTGGAAACAGCTGGGGTTATCCTGAACAGACACAAGTTAGCATGTAGAACATATACCATAAGAAGAATATATATTTCTGCCTCTAAATGTTTAAATATATTTTTAAAATACCTATAGTAAAACTTTGCTTTCTTCTTGGTAAACAGTTCTATTATCTTTAACGTGTATGTGTGTCTGTACACATGCGCACGAGTGTGTGCATGTGTGTAATTACCATCCAAATAAAAACCCAGAATAGTTCCATACCCCAACACCTCCCCATGCTATCATTTTATGCTCAGGGCTTTTCCTCTTCCACCTTGTGAAGTCCTGATTGGTATCCCATCATTTCTGCCTTTCAGAGGTGACATGAATGGGCTATACAGCACGGACCCTCTCAAGACCAGCTTCTTTCACTATGATGCCTTTGAGACTCACCCACGACACATGTGCATTAATAGTTTATCCATTTTCATTGCTGAGTCAGAGTGTGCAAGAATCCCTGCATGCCCACCACTGGGAGACATCTGGGCTTTCTGTGTTTGGTTTCTAGGAACAGAACCTCTATAAACACACCTACTGGGTCATTGTACAAATATAGCTTTCACTTCTCTAGGCTAACATTCAAGAAGGGTGTTACTGGGTCAGTGTAAGTGTATGCCTGACTCCACATAGAGCTGCCAAATATCTTCCAGAACAGCTATGCTATCCTGCATTCCTGCTAGCAAGACAAGGAGTATGTAAGTGCCCCAGTCATTCTGTGCTCACCAGGACCCGGTAGTGCCAACATTTCCCATATTAATCATTCTAATGCAGAAGAATACTGCATGTATCCCACTACATACACTGCAGTCTGCATTTCCCAGGTGGTTGATGATGCTGAGCATACTTTGGTGTCCTGTTCATAATCACTAATTCTTCTTAGTAAAGTGCTTTGTCCATTAAAAAAATATGTTGTTCCTCTTCTTTAAAAAAATGTATGTATTTCTATGCAAACAAGTGTTTGCCTGCATGAAGTATGTGTACCACATGTGTGCCTGGTACCCACAGAGATCAGAAAAGGTGTAGGATCCTCTGGAGCTGGAGTTACAGATGGTTGTGAGCCGTCACTTGGGTGCTGGGAACCAGTCCCAAAAACAGCCAGTGCTCTTAAGCACGGAGTTGTGTCTCCAGACCCCGCTCACCTTCTTTCTCTTGACTGTTGACAGCTCTTTGTAGATTCAGGCCATACCCGTTGGTGTGTATCTGATCCGCAGTGTTCTCTCCCAGCTGATAGTTACCTTTTAATCTTGTTAACGGTCTTTTGCAGAAGGGTTTTAACTTTGGTTAGCTTCAATACTTTTCCCTTTTATAGTTCTTTTTGGTGTAATATAAAAGAACACTTTTTCTGCTCTCAGGCTCCAAATACTTCCTGTGTTTCCTTTTAGAATTTTCATGGTTTCATGTTTTACATCTAGATTTACAGCCTGTTTAAACCCTGAACATAAAGTATGAGATTTAGATCAAAAGGTTCACATATGTTTATGTAATCGCACAGGTGTTTCCACACTATTTGCTGGAAACACCATCCTTTTTCCACCCAAGTTTCTCTAGAAATTTTATCAGAACTCAAATGGCCAACATTTGTCTGTCTACTTCTGACCTCTACATTCTACCCATTCACCTATGTGTCCATGCCCCCATCAGTACCATACTGTTTTGGTCAATATTGCTTACTGTAATCTTAAATTTTTAAATGAAAAATTCTTCCTTTTTCATTGTCATTTTAAGACAAGGCCTCATTAAGTAGCCCAGGCTAGCCTTGAACTTACAAACCTGCCAGGATTAGATTACAGGTGTACTACTGATTCCTTCCATTTTGCTATTCTTCAAAATTGTTCTAGTCATTCTGGTTCCTTTTCTTCCCATATAATTTTTCTTCCCATATAAATTTCACAATCACTTGTCCATATCTTGGGGGGAAAAAGTTCAGATTTTTTTGAGTGTCAATGATACATTTATGAATGCTTGAGAACTGCCTTCCTTGTGCTATTGACTCTTCCAGCCCAGGAACACTGTATGTCTTTGATTCTTTTCATGAGATTGTGACGAATTGTGATTTATTTTTATAAAGAGAAAAGCCAAATGAAAGATGTTCCTGTACTCGAGGTGGAACAAGAAGGAGTCCTGAGACAGCTAGTTTTCAGCCACAAGGGCGTATTATGTCCTACAAATATGGCTTGACTTGAGATTGTGAGCCCCTTCTTTTAACTAAACTGTAGCCACTGAGTTTTTTCCTCAACTGTTTTCGTAGGCAAGCGCTATATGACTCGCCCACCCTATGGTGCTCTGCTAAGATCTGCTACTGTTGGCTTCACACCTCTCCTTACATGTGAATCCTACACAGACGAGAATTCTCTGCAACCTTTAAAAAAAATACACTGATGAGACTAAAGCTAGGGTTTTCCTTTTCTGTTCCTTTTTGCTGATTCTCTATGGTTTCCAGAAAAAGAATGGGACAGTGCTGAGTTTCTGGGCACATTTCGGTAAAGGAAAGCCTGAAATAGGATGGAGGTTGTAGGTAGATGTAAAATGCACGCTCTAGGAAGGAAGAAGATGTCGGCAAAAGCTAAGGATGATCAACCTGTCTGTTCTGAGTTCACTCCGTTCCTAGAGTTCTAAAAGGTCATATAGACCTCTTACGCAATATCTGGGTTAAGCCTCGTGATGCAGCGTGAGTCATAAGCATCAGATCTGGATGCCGTCGCTGAAGCCTGCACGAAGAACCCTCGAGGACTAGAGTAGGGTATTATGCTTGCCTCTGAGTGCTTCTGTAATGAGATGGCTTCCCCTCTAAATATTGGCAGAGTAATTTCCTTTGTTTAGGATGGTTCATCTGACTTATAAATTAATAGGACTTATAAACTTTTTACGTGTCTGAGCCAGTTTTCAAAATTTTCCATAGAATGCTTGGTAATAAGAAAATATATCAAAGCCCTTTTTAGTCATACTTAATTCACCAACAAGATTCTGCTTCTTCACGCACCCTGGGAGCTCTGCGTGCCCAGTGCATGTGGCCCACACAGACTGGACACATTCCACGGAGGCAGGGATGCACAGACCTCCAGTGTTTACAGGTAGCTGCTCACCTTGTGACTTCAGACAGCAGGGGGGTGCTTTGTGTATTTCCTTGCTAATTTGACCACTCACTCTTGTTCTAGCAGTCTGGTGCTGGACCATACTGAAAGCCTACCAACCACTGAGACTCCTGGGGTACAGAAGTTGACCCTAAAGAGAAAGACAAATTGTATCGCTGCTGAAAGTGGCTTGAAAACTTGTCAGCAGTAGGCAACAAGACAAATAAAACTGGCATGATTTTGTTTTTTAGACCAAGGAAAAAAAATAATAAAGTACTAAAATTAATAAAAGAAGAAGGGACCATCAGAACCAAGCTTACAAAGAAATGAAAAGAATTATACGGGATTTTTATGAAGAGTTGCATACCAAAACCTGGCTAACTTAAATGAACTGTACATGTTACAAACAAACCGCAGTATGAACTGGGCAGGAGGGATGACTCGGTGGGTTTTCGGCTCTGTTGCGAGAACCTGGGCTTGATTCCCAGCACCCACATGGCGGCTTCTAACTGCCTCGTGCTCCAGTGCCGGTGGATCTGACACCCTCCTCCGGTCTCTCAGGGTTCCTGCATGTGTGTGATTCAGGGGAGCACACACACAAATGAACACATCTGTTTAAAGAAAGGCGTAAATTACCAAAATGGTACAAGAAACAAAAGAAAACATAAACACACTTGCATGAAGTGGATAGAGTAAATAAATAATTTAAAAACTCCTGAAAAGAACAGACAGGTGCGTCTGAATGACATCACTGGTGGATTCTACCAACGCTTAAAGCAAAATGAACACTAATCTTTCATGAACTTCCAAAAACAGAAGAGAACAAATGATCTGAACTTATTCTAACGAATCCAGAATTATCCTGATACCAGAAAATACAAACACTGCAAGAAGACTTATGGACATCAAATACCCATTCTAACAAAGACATAAACATTTCGAAAACACAAATGTAACATTATAAAATTGATCGATGTAATGCCACTTAGAATCAAAGACAAAATCCACGTGACTACTAGATTAAGAAATGAATTTGATAAAATATAGCAACGTCCCATAATGGAAATACTCAAGGAACTAGAAATAAATGAGAACTTCCTCAACCTAGTAAGTGCATCCACGTGAGCACATAACATAATCGTAAATGTCATGGCAGACCCACAGGCTTCCAAAAGGACAGGAACAAGACAGGTGTGACTACTTCCACTCTTCCACTCAGCATTGTGTTAGAGGTTCAGTGAAGTAAGCAAGAGAGTTTGTAAACAAAAAGCATTCAGGCTGGGGAAGAGGGAGAAGCAGATGCACAAGTTCAGATACAGAACATCTAAACCTGCTTTTAAAATGTATTAGAACTAATACATCCAGATAAGGCTGCAGGACAGAGTTCTGTAGACACTGACTGTGTTTCTATATGCTTCTGATGAAAAATCCACAGGGAAGGGGAGGGAGGATTAAGGTCAGATATGGTGGGATACGGCTTTAGTCCTAGCATGGAAGGCAGAGGTAGGCGTTAGATCTCTGGGTTCAAGGCTAACCGAAGTTACCTGATGAGACCCTGTCTCCAAAAAAAGTAGCTACACATTTAATAAAGAAAGAAGTATTAGACTTACACACTGAAAACTTCAAAACACGATTGAGACGCTTAAAAATATAAATAAATTAATAGAAAGGCATCCCATGTTCGTGGATTAGAAGATTTAATGTTGCTGTAATCGCAGTATTCCCCAGAGTTGCCTGAAGACCCAATGCAATCATGCCTCCCATTTGCAAGTTATTGCAAAGCTAACATCTCTGAAAACGTGGTGCTGGTCTAAGGCTAGACAGGTTGATCAGAATGCAACGTGAGAAAGAAATCTTCAACTCTATGAGTAAACAAAGCATGGCAGAGATGCCAAGACAATTCAATATAAGAATAGTCTGTTCAGCAAGCGGTCCCAGAAAAACAGAACGTGTACAAGAAAAGCAATACATCGGACCCTCCATTCACGCTATATACAGAAATTAAGTAAAAACAAAGCACTTCTGCTAACCTCTGACCTCCAAACACATGCACATGTGCCCTTGTGTACAGCACATATGCAAACACACACACACACACACACACCACACACACCCTACACACACACACTCAGAGTGCTAAAAACCATGAGGATCATTGGTAGTCACAGTAGCTCAAAAATGAAAACGAAATCTTCATGTGGATAAACAATGCAGTGTGGATGCAATGAAGAAATAATACACACAACCTAGAAAACCCTAAAGCCTTCTTAAGTGAGAGAAGCCACCCACACCGCACACTTCATGATTTCATTTATATGAAGTGTTCACAATAAACACATCCATAAAGCTATAAAAGGGAAGACGGAGGCTGGATGGAGAACCCACAGTTCTTTGTGGGGTGATGAAAACGTCCTGAAGTCAGATTACATTGTTGCTGAGATGTAGCTGAGTGCTTGACTAGCAAACAAGAAACCTGGGTTCTGTCCCCAGTGCTGCATGTAACCAGGCGTGGTGACACAGCCTGTCTCAGCAACTGAGAAGGTGGGTGACTGGGGAGCAGAAGTTCAAGGTCATCCTGGGTTATGTGAGATTCTGTATCAAGTTAATAATATAAAAGCAACAACAATAATCATTTAAATCAGCTTTGAGGTGGAAAATGTTCCAGAAAAGTTCCCTCCTTGACTCTGTTCCACAGATACCTTAACTCGTCTTTTATTTTAGAAAGGTAAAAGGCACAAAGAATATAGTTTAAGTTCACTAGCATAGCTGCTGAATGCTATCGGCCAGGAGTTTCAGTTTCCAGTATTGCCAAGAGTAACTATGTTTGTGGCTTCGTCTCCTTAACTATAGTGCCCTCTGCTGCTTGATGCTCATAGAGACCTTTTTTTTTTTCAAAACCCTCTTCTGCTACTCCATGGAGAGTCACCTTCAGAAAACAAGGACCAGAAAAAGTTGAGTTCAATTAAAAGCCCTATGCTAATTTAAGAAAATATGAACAGTTCACATTTCTTAAAAAGACTCGTCCAAGAAAGAACTAACCTTAAACACACAACTTAACATCGTTTGCAGGATTAGCACCCAGAAGTCACGAGCTATGTAGCCATACACCTACTATGTATACACAGGACTGAGGGGGCAGGTATGTGGCGCAGCAACGTACCCATGTCCACCATCAACATACAGAAGCAAGGTCCTGTCCAGAGAGGCAGCACCAGTGCCAGCACACAGTGGGCCAAGCGGTGATGCTGCACTCTGCTGTCCTGAACTATAAACTGTACAGCTGTGCTATTGTGCAGAAGCCACAGGCAGCACCTGCCTACCATGGACAGCGCCAGTCGGCACGAAGAACCTGAGAACACAAGGCTTCCCAGGTGTGCTCAAGGGAAAGGGCCCCGGCACAGGGCTGTGGGGGTTGGATGCTGTCCGCAAGGCAGCGGCCATGCTTGGGGGCAGGGGAGTTACTCTCCTTCCATCGTGCTCCTCTTATGCTTGACTTCAATCGCTGGTGTCCCGAGACTGCATGCACCCACCGCTCTAACACTGGCTGCTGCCCTTCCAACCGACAGCTTCGCTGTGCAAGGAGGCTGGTGGAGAAACTGAGAACTTTGCCTCCGGGGCCTCACAGCACAGATGATCCAACTGGCTGAGCGAAATACAGTAACAGGAGATAAAGCCAATCTAATGAAGCTAACACTAGGTGATCATGCAAAGCGCATTGACTGTCTCAATGCTTGGGATTCTACTGTTCCTCTTAAAACTTGCAAACGGAAGTCTAGGGAGATGCAGACCTAGCAAGGAGAACACACGCCTGTGAGGATGAGCATGAAGTTGTGAAGCCTTCCTGCCCACAGCCTGGGAGCTGCCACAGGAGACTGGCAGGAGTGTTGGTAGCATGCCTTCTTACCCACAGGGATGGGGGAGGGATTCTGACAAGGTCAAAAGCAGGCCTCGCAAAAGAGCTAGTTGGTAAACAATGGGCCTTTTACTGAGGGGCTTTTTACTGAGCTTAACCCACTCACAGGAGAAGTATTTGGGAAGTATCTTCCTCCTTTAGCCTTCCCCACTGGGCTCGATTGCTTCTGGGATCATTTCTCTATAGGATCCAGTCCCACCTGAGACCCATCTCTAATCGATGTTGTAGGAGTCTTTGGGGGGAAGTGGTGGTTGAGCCCCAGTGTCCATTATAATTCATTAATTTACCTAGAGCCAAACCCCAGCCTTTGGCAGGTGTCAGAGGAGGTGCAACCAAGACGTTATAGATACGGGGCCTTGGCTGAGCACAGCTGTGGTCCTTGCTTTAACCTCTAGCAGCTCTTCGCTCCCAGTCCTGACCACTTTTTGCCAACAGTCAACACTCAGCCTTCCTTTCTTGCCCAAAGTACTGAGATAGATATTGCCAAGAGAGAGACCTAAGAGACTCAAGCACAAAGCCATCCCAACAAAGAATGGGAAGGGGGGCATGCCAGCCTAGCGGAATAGCCACTTTGTAACCCATAAGGTATCAAAGCGAACCCACAGCCTAGAACCATACAGTAAGTCAGTAAGACTGCAGTAAGGGTACAGCCATTCAAGGGGAAGAGGTCCAGGACCAGGAGTAAGTGCGGACCCACACCACCGGCCAGAGTATCCCTGATGCCCAAGTCTGTCAGGAGCGCAGGAAGTCAGCCCTAAGCCACTCACTAGTCTGGGAGACTTCACGGCAGCTCTGAAAGCTTTCACTGTGAGATTCACTGTGAGATCCCATTTCTAACATTGTTCTCACTGGAGCCCCACAGTCTGCAAGTGCTGATGCGTGCGGGACACCACGGTGACAACATTCCATCCAACACCCAGGCCTTTTGGATCCTGGAGACCCGGGTCCACATCTGGGAAGAACTGAAGAGTCGAAAGCACGGAGACAATACTGTGCCGGGACAATTCCCCATGGCAGGGAAATATGGAAAGGCATTGTGACAATTGAAATCTCTATTCTTCGAAGTAATAATTTCTAGACCGTTTTTTTTTTTTTTTGGAAGAGTAACTATGTTGCCCACCCCTTAAACTGCTAAATGCATTTAATATGTATCACCGAACATGTGCAAGGATTGTACTAAATTGCTTCACAAACACAAATTATTGCAATCAGCATCTTGTTTTCTGGTTCTAAATTCAAAGGCAAACTGTTAACACAAGACTGCTGCTCTTGCTGTTACCACACGTCCTCCTAACAAAACCACATTTCCAGATGGACTGCCAAAATTAGTCAAGTATCTCCTAAGAAACACCACCAAGATTGACACGCCAGAAATTCACAGAAGGGAAGATGATACTCAAATAGAGGACACATACACCCGAATACACCTTTTCTGGGGAAATAGGAGTCGCTTTGTTTACAGTTTGGCTCAGTGAGGCCTTTCTTCGAAACAGTAGGACAGCTGGCTGTTAGCCTGTCAGCATACTGATAGTCCTCAAAGTCAAATGGAACGCACTTAGGATCTGTGTGTGATGGCAGGTTGGCAGGGCGGTGGCGGTGGCTGTGGCGGTGATGGTGTGTGTGTGTGTGTGTGTGTGTGTGTGTGTGTGTGTGTGTGTGTGTGCTGGGCCTGACTGGGGAATCCTGTTAATAAATTAAAGAGAATATTTAAACCCAGACAAGGCGTGAGTAATGAGGACTTTGGTCAGGAGGACAGTCAGCCCTGTGATGACGCCACTGGCTGTTCTTTCAGCTGCTCTTACTCTCATCAGCATAAAAGAGACTGACAGTTAGAAATGAGTGAGTATCCGGATCCAGCCGCCATATAACTGCAGACAGATCTGACTGTAAGCTGCCTGCAGACACAACTATCAAGCTATGGTTTCACAGACTGGCTCTAGTTGCTTTACTTGAAACTGGACTACTCAAGGCATGAGAGAGGGGTCTCTGAGCTCAAGACAGATATGGGCTCCAACCCAGAAAGGAATCAGGCCATCCATGATAGAATCTTCTCAGTGAACAGGTGGGGAACACAGAAGTCCTTTTCAGAAGCAAACATGATACTTTGACCTCACAGCACCCACTTAGATATGCACGCTTGGAAAAGAGAAACGTCTCGTATCTCTGGTCAGTCTTAAAATAAAAATCTTTACTAGCAATAGACAAGTGGAGGCTATTCAGAGAGACTCATGGGTGGTTCTACACACCTCAGCCCCTGCGTAGCCAGAGGACTCAGTGCATACGTGGCCTGAGGGACAAGTGGCTTCCTGGAGACTTTTCCTGAGAACTCCTGAGCCCTACAAGATGGAGCTTTGGAAAATTGCCAAACAAGGCAAAACACGCCGCTTCGGTTCTGCCCACCATTAGGTGAATAGATTTAATTGACCTCTAGACTTCCTCCAATGTTAAATCTGCACACAAAAAGCATCTCTGATAGAGATGGTGTGGCCAGCATCCATGTAAGAAGTGCGTGTTACATGCAAGGCACTGGGCTAAGCACCCAGAAAAGCTGTGGATGGGGGACTCCTCACCAACCCCCCACCCCACCGACTCTAAACTCTCCGTTAGTACTAGGCTGAGGAAGACATTGTCACCTCTGTGCAGGAAGTCCATGGTATGCTAAGAGCAAACATTCAAAGAAGCACCAGGATGTTGGAAGGAGTTACGATTCTGCATCTGGTTAGTGACAGAGACAAGCCCTTCCCTATTGAGTCTCACTACCCTAAATGATGCATCTGCTTTCTGGAAACTTCCAAACTGAGCAACTTAGAAACCACTCACTAAAGGGTGTCTGGTACCTTGGTACCCCTCAAATATAAACATACCTTCGTTTTCTTCCTCCCTGCCTTTTTCGTTCTGCTTCGCATTTCTCTTCCTCCTTCAAGCCTGGGGCATTGCCCTAGAGTAGAAGATAAACACACTTCCCTTCCATCTTCTTAAGTTCAACTTCACTGGGTAGAGAGCCCCTGACCAGCTCCACCAGAGGGCTGGAAACCTCTCATCCTGCAGCTAGCTCATTCTGACCTCCTCTCCAGCTCTCAATGGGACCCACCTGGTAGAATCCATCAGAAAAGTCTCAAGATGGATTATGCCTGCACCCCACAGTCGCAAATGTCTTCTGTAATGTTCTTCTTTTCTCCTTTCTCTGTAAATCCCCTGCCTTTCTTTCTCTGCATCATTGCTAATCCCTTATAATTATGTGAGAAACTATGGATCAGGTTTTCAGAGGTTACTCCGAGAGTCTGCACCGATGTGAAATAATCCTTTTGGTTCTCCACCCAGTCTTTGGTACCTGTGCTAGCTAGGCATTTCCTGTCTCTGTCTTGCTGTAACATTTGTGATGTGCATTGCACATTGGCCAGGAAAATCTGCTGCACTCTCAGGGTGCAATAAGACTCACCTGTGGCTTGGCGGGCTGGAAGACTGGTGGAAGCACCTAGCCAATTGCCTGGATCCAGATTCTGTAGGCTGCTGCCCATGCCGTCAGACCTGAGGAATGGACCAATCCGCAGGGAATTAAGGAAGTGGTAAGGACACCTGGGTGTTCTGGGTTATCTGATTAGTGGTATCAGGAGCATGATCACCTTTAAGAAATACGTAATAATTGCCTAATTCAGGCCAGTTAGATTTCACAGGAAGGCTTTTGTCTGGGGTTTGGTAGGAAAAGGACTGTATGTTGGAGTGAATGTGTGTGTGACTCCACAATCCAGACACTGTGGAGTCTGATTAGACCCCAACCTATGCTTCCTATGACCTCATAGAGCTATGTGTGGGCTCAGATCTCTGGGGGACTTGTTTCCTCACAGCGAAACTGGGCCTGTCCCCTACAACCCCCTACCGTTGAGGAGTCTGAATCCTTGTAGAGGGAGCAGCCAGGCAGGCAATGTGATTTGTGTCCTAGAAAATGCCTGTCTAGGAGGCCCATGTCTCTGTTCTGACACAGCACAGCTGGAAGTGCACCACAGGAGGAACCCCCCCCAAAAAAAAAAACATATTGCCCTTGACAGTATAGTCAAACATTGCAGAAAAAGGAATTCCGGAGGTTACAGTGGGCTGACTCCAGGAAAGCGGAAAACCTCTGTGAATTAGAATAGCTGACTTTTGGTTTAGAATGGTCTCCAGAGAGAACTCTTGATGTGACCAAGATAAAGGCAGTGCACTGGGTGCTAACTGGGGAACAGGGTCCCCCAAAACAGCTTCTATATATAGAATCTTGGGTGTAAGTTGCATTAGTTCAGCCTCTTTAGATACAGAGAAGGTGCAAATCCTCCTGGTTGAGTCTCTACTGATCCTCCAGGGAGACCCAATATGAGCCATTGTTACTTCTGCCCCAGCCCCTACTCCATCTAAACCAGAGGCCTTTTACCAGAAAGTTCACAGCCATTGGTATCTCCCATAAGACCTGAGGCACTTGAGCCCACAGGAAGTTTCCTCTGTTTGGCCCAGAGACAACAGCCTGCTTTCCAGATACCACTCCTTAAGACCAGAAGGCCCCAATGTAGCAAAAGATGTGGGTGTCTATGAAGGATGGCCTGGTTTGCATTACCAGCCTTTCTCCAACACCAACCTGCTCAACTGGAAGCACCATACTTCATCTTTCTCAGAAAAAACCTCAGGCAATGACAGACAGACTCATCTTCCCACCCACTCCTGCTGCCTCCTCCTAGCTGTCTTCAACACGAGAGAGCAGCAACAAGGATCGACCGAGGCCTCAAAGTGGTTGATGGCCCATGTCCTGGCAGGATAATTAAGCAAAGCGTGGGTCAGGACCATTCCTTGAAGAAAATCCCCGCTGAGATCCAAACTTTGATGATGGTGGTACAGCCAACTTGGAGAGATATTGACAGGCTCCCCTAGAAGGATTGAGGCGAGGGTGGGACAAAGAAACATACCACCATGTCTAAAACCACTGAGGTCCTCCAAAGACCAGAAGAGAGCCCGTCTGATAAAGATTGTAAGAGGCTCTCTTCCTGTATTCTCCATTTGACCCTGAGGCCCCCAAAAACCCAATAGACAGTGAATACTGTTTTCATAGGCCGGCACAAGGGGAAAGATGCAGAACAGAACACTACAAAAGCTAGAAGAGTTCATAGGATTGAGCAGCATCCGGTTTCTGGAGGTGGCAGTGGGATGTTCATAAATCAGGAATAAACTGCAAAGCGAACAGACAAAAGGATGGAACAGAAAACAGCCCTCTGACCACAGCGCCCCTGGCCGTAGCCCCATCAGAGCCCAGGCTGGAGCAGATGAGCAAAGCCCAAGTCCTTTTACAGAAAGACCAATGTGCTTACTGCAGGGAAATCAGACACTTGAAAGAATGAGTACACCAATAAAGCCATGTGTGTGTGTGTAGTGGTGGTGGGCACTAAGGATTAGAGGCTAAAGCAGGACCACATTCTCTCCAGGCTTAGTCCTCTACTCTCAGCATCATTAGCTGGCTGGAATAAACTCAGACTGAGGCAGACCCAGCTCAGAAAGCCATGGGCCCCATGAGACAATGGTTAAATAAATACATATATCGATATGTCAGTATTAACTTTCGAGTGGGAAGACCCCATCACTGGCTGTAGGAAGGAACAACTAACTGGGATCTGAACGCCCTGGGAGTTCAGAAACTCCATCACAGTGTTCAGAGAAGCCCTGGCGGATGACATGGCACACTCCCAAGTAAAATGTCCACTCCTGCAATGTACGGGTGTTCTGCTCCCAGCAAGGGCAGCCTGGAAGGACAGTCTGTGCAGAAGTTCACTCTCTGTCCTTTGCTTAATTCCAGGGTCCTGATTAGGGATAGCAGTTCTGCTCATTGAGCTGACTGGGCCCTCTAGAGAAAGAGAATTCCTCATCTCATTATGAAAGACTAGTAAGAATCAAATTGTGATCCTTTACTTTCTGGATGAAGTCTGGAATGATCACTGTCATCCACTGCCAAGAACATCAGAAGGAGAAAATCCTGTAACCAAGGGAAACCAGAAGGATGAGGAAGAAAAATGGGCAGCCATGTCAATGACTCTTCAGGCTCCTCCTGGACTAGGAAGTTTCAACCTTAATTGAGAGCTCAAATTATACCCAGGAGGAAGAAAACTTGATAAAGGGGATAGGGTACCAAGAGCTCAGAGAGATAGAGACATTTTCCTGATAGATATCACTTTGTTCCAGGCTACTTGACCTCTCCTCTGTTTGTCAACTGCATGAGACCACACATGTGGGAAAGCAGCATTGGCAAACCAGCATGTATGTAGCAGCATTGCTTCATGGCCATCCCCACACTTGTAGAAATATAACCTAGAGATGCTCATAACAATGTTGAAAAGGGGCACCCACTGCTACTGGGAACACAGGAGACTTTGTATAGGTGAGAGATTTGTACAAAGCATCCTTCAAACACAAGGGAAAGGGTCCCTACTCTGTACTTCCAGCCAGTCCTATAGTTCCACATATAGAAACATATATGTTTCTCTATATATAGACACATACTCACACACACATATATATGTGTGTGTGTGTCTGTATATATATCTATACATATCTATACATATCTATACACATATATGTGTGTATGTGTATATATATATATATATATATATATATACACACACACACACACACACACACACACACACACACATCTATATATATAACACATATAGACACCTGGGTCCATCACTCCTGAGTGAAGACTATTGCTGCCCCTGAATGTCCGGGCAGGTGGACTGTTAGTAGAGATTCTTAGAGCCCCCTCAAGATCATTTTTAGAGAACTTTTCCCTGCTTTGGCCACACCAGAAGTTGGTCAATTTATGTACGGATGAAGCCTGAGTAATCTATACCCTTGATCCAGTCACATACCTGGGAGCAGACTGATCTACCCATGGCAGAAACTTGAATTGGGATAGAAGCCCTATTTGTTGCTTTAACTCTCATGAGTATGATTCTTTACCAGCGCTCAGCGTGGCAGTAGTCTATCTCCCCCCCCCCCCGCCCCAATAACTGTTTAGGCTTCACTAAGCTCTAATTTAAAAGTAAATAGGTCTTAGATGCTAGCTGATGACATTCTTAGATTTCAAGTTGATAGAAGCCTGTAGTCTGCTAAGTGAATAGGTTTTAAAACGTTTTTATCTGTGAGTCAAAGGATTAAGTTCTGATGGGCAAGGCGCTAAAGGGCTAAAGCTAGCCCAAGATAAGGAGCTGCAGTATTCCAACCTCTCCACACCACTGCATTTTTAGTCAGTCAATCGGTTTTTGCAGAAACAGCTTCTTTCCAGGAATTCTCATTCACACATTATATATATATATATATATATATATATATATATATATATATATATATATAAAAACAATATATATACATATATATACACACATATATACTGTTATTTTATAAACACTATCATCTTTAAATTTGTAAACACAAGGCAAGAGTTGCGCCGTGCTATTTCTAACAACTTAGCTGGCATCTGCTGGATTCTCCCATAGAAATAGGAATACGTTCGTTTCAACTACATCCATAAGAATCACCTGGCGGCAGCGGAGCCTACAGCCCTGGGCCTTACAGCAAGGTGTGAAACGCTCCCATAAAATGTTAGGACCGTGTGAAATAGACTCGAGCTCTCCACATCCAAAGCAAGCTATCAGACAGGAAGTCGTAGGACCTAGGAAGCCATCTTCTCACGTGGCTGTCTCCGATGTCCAAACATTTCGTACGCATTATGGATTTTGCTATGAGTACAAATAGCTATTCACCTATTGCTATGCTTTATAAGAACCGGGACCAAACCGCTACTCAGAACACAACAAAGATTCCAAACTGGTCAAGGTGTAGAAAGGAAGAGACTGGTGGCGTGTTCATTCCGAAACGGGGCATCTACACCGTACCCTCTTCCCTCCCACGGCTAAGGGATTATCACAGAAAAGCTGAAAGTTCTTAAGAGCCAGAGGCAGTGGGTGACATTTTCTATTTGACTCTTCCTCCTCTGCTGTTTCTTGATTTTCCTTGGCCTAAGCCAACTCCTGCAGCTTAAGTTATCCACCTCCTGCAATGCCCCCTCCCCATGGTCATATCCTGTCACCGCGACCCCTTCCTGTCTGACCCTTTACAGTTCTGCTGTGTTAGAGCTGGAACCGTGCTGAAGAAAGTAAAACCACAGTCAGAGGCTAGAACGATTCAGTTATCCGCTAGGTGTTAAATTCATCCTGTGAATGAAACGTGGACATTGTTCCACTTAATGTTTTAGACACCCACTGCTAGAGTAAACGTCTTTACAGTAGAATAAGTCTTTAGTGACCACGCTGTGTACATGGCCTACTTCTCAACTCAAAGGAAAATCAAAGACAAGTCAGTTCTTAAAAGCTGTTCTTTTTCAAATTCTAAGACCTAAATGTGTCAATGGGACTCACGCACAGCAGCGCCACCTACTGGTGAAAAGGCATTTTACAGTAGACCTGTTGCCTTTTATGCCCTAGTCTTTGAACTACAGAATTGAAAACAGAGACATGGGCTGGCAAGTTAGCTCAGCTGGTAACGGCACTTGCTGCTAGGCTACAGAACCCAAGTCCAATGCCTGGAACCCATATGGTGGAAGAAAAGAGCTGACACCTTCAAATTGTCCTCAGACCCCTACTCGTGAATCATGTTGAGTCCTCTTCCCCAGCGAATACATAACTGTAGTAACAAAAATTTAAATAAAACATCACTACCTGCTTTTGGATGTTCAAAGGCTTCTGATGGTCATTGTAATACTTTTAAAGGAGTCTCCTTTTATGTTTAATTATGTGTATGTATGTGTCTGTGTATGTGCAGGTAACCTTGGAGGCTAAAAGAAGGTACTGAACCCATGGGGCTAGAATCACAGGCAGTTGTGAACACCCCAACACAGGTGCTGGTAATCTTAGATCCTGGTAGAGCAGCAGCTTCGGAATGGGCAGAAGCGGGTAGCGTGGGATTTGTCTGGAGTCAGAGCCCTACAGCTGCCCATAGGTCAGCCAGGGCACGAGACACCATCGAGAGAAGGAAAACAAAAGAGCAGAAAGTCCTGAAGG
Source organism: Cricetomys ansorgei (assembly GCA_026225945.1). NCBI lineage: Eukaryota > Metazoa > Chordata > Mammalia > Rodentia > Nesomyidae > Cricetomys > Cricetomys ansorgei. The sequence continues at coordinate 11,013,119 of JAMJFZ010003581.1, read as the reverse complement.
AAAACCCAACCGGAGCACAGTCATGGGTCCTCAGGGAGGGCTGGGGAGATGGCTCAGCCGTTAGAGGCTAGGCTCACAACCGAACGGCGCTTGGTAAGATAGCATCCCCGATGTACACAGAGCATGGAATAGTGAAACTGCTCAGGTACGATGTTTTTGCTGTTGTTGTTTAATCTTGTGCAAGTCACCTTTCCCCATTACACACAATACACACACACACACACACACATACACACACACACACATATACACACACATACACACACACACACATACACACACACACACATACACACACACACACACATACACACACACACACACACACACATACACACACACACACATACACACACACACACACACACATATACACACACACATACACACACACACACACACACACACACACAGCTTCTTTGGACCCCTGAGAGGAATCGATGGAATGCTTTTGATAAGCAAGAGTTAAGTCTCTCTCCTCCTTTCCAAACCACCTAGAAGGGCTGAAGAGTGCCCATAGAAACCCCCCTGGCCTGACATACAACAGGGCGCATCAAATACTATCCCTGTCACACAGTTACGACCTAGTTCTAAATCTGATCTTATGTTAAGATCTTTGGTTGCTGTTGCTTTCCAAATGAAGTGGTAGCATTTATGATAAAAATAAACCTCATTTCAAACACCTCTGTAACTGCTAGTAAATCTTACTGGTTCCGTTCTCAGTGGCCAAGAATATGTCACTACAAAACGCTCCCATTCCAAGGAATAACTCTAAAATTTAATAGTTTCTTTTAATGGCTTTAATGTCTCCTTTAAAAGTTCAGAGTAGAGTTTAAAAGCCTGTATTCTATGCCTTTGAGTTTCACTGTCTTCGTGCACTGGGTAGAACCTCAGGAAACAGAGACGAAGGCGGGCAGGTGCCTGACAAAGGCAGCGTGGAAAGTGGAGGATGCTCCAGATGTGTCTCTAAGGAGCCTGTGCTGTCGTGGCAGAGCATGTGCTTATTTCTGTCACTCTGCCTGAAGCACCGGATCACACATGGCAGAGGAGTTTATTAAGAGCCTGGATTCTGGGGTCAGGTAGACAGGGTGGGCACCATGGCATTTGCTTTGCTTAGTGTATTCTAGACCTCGAGTTAAAGGTGTCGCTCATAGGCCATCCTAACCGCATAAGACACATGAAGGGTCTGAGCAGCATCGGGCATGCATCTCCAACGAACGGCTCATTGGCTGTTCTTTTTCTGTTTTAGGTAACATGTGCTCAAAGAAAAACCGGAATATTACAGAGAAAAGCCACATGGCTTCCTTGTAACTTCCTAGTTAAGTTCACATTTTAAGATGCTCCCAGAAATTTGTTTTTGAAGGGTCTGAATGAATTGGCTTCTAAAAGGTCTACCTGCCTGGGGTGTAGCTCAGCTGGCAGGCCGTGTGCCTAGCGTGCATGAGGTACCAGCAATTAAAAAAAAAAATTTTAACTTTTATTTATTTGTTATTATTTATGATTATTTTTATTATATTCCATACAATAGTTTATATTAATTATATATTAATTAATATGCTACATATTAATTTAGTTAATTGACATATAATTGTTATATTAAATATAATTATATCAATATAACAAAATATAAATTATATTATTTATTATTATATATTTGTTTATTATTATTAACTGTTATTTTAACTTAAAAAACTTAACAATTTAAACTTACTACCAGTCAAAGATTACATTTGTGTATGTGTGTGGCATATGTATGTGCATATATGTGGTATACCCGTGTACATGTGTGTGGGAGGGTCAGATGCTGACGTTGGGTATCTCCCTTAGTTGCTCTGCACCTTAAGTTTTGAGACAAGGTTCTCACTGAACCTAGAGCTCACTAACTGGCCAGACTGGCTGGCCGCTGAGCTCCAGGAATCCCCCTGTCTCCATGCTGTCATATCCCCAATACCTGTGTCCTCCCCTGGTGCATCTTATTGACTGAACCATCTCCCTAGCGTAACTGCATACATTTCTGTACATTCAGGAAGAACTCGCACAAGAACTAAAGGTAGACACTGGAAATCTCATTCCTCTGTGTCCCAGAGGCCACCTGGGAAGAGTTTGTCTACAAGGATACAGGAATATCTGAGCTGTGTGGGCTTTAATGAGATTTCTCGTTTGTAGCCCTCAAAAGTCAAAACTGTTCCTCATTGCTATGTAGCTCTCCAATTATTTGCAGCTAATGTTTGCCTTCTGAACCAACTCTATAAGGCTTCTTTACTAAAGATTTCAAACTTGAAAGAAGGGTGACTGTCATCTCAGTGAGTACAAACTTGGTTATTTCCTCAAACACCTAAATGCATGTACTTACGCACTGAGTCTACATGTGTGGTACATGTAAACTGTCTAAATTACATACGGTTGCTGGACTAAGTCACTCATACTTTCTGTGCAAAAGCATGTTTGATTTCAAAGGGACCTTGCAATCATCTCAAGCCCAGTCTTCCTCAGAAGAGGAAATTTAGGACATAATGTCCTGATCCCAGGGCCAACCAAGCGGGGTTCTGAGCCCTTCCGTGCTGCCTGTTCTTCTATTGCACCCCTCCACTTGGACACCTGCCTAGCAATGCAGACACTCCATTTGGCTGCAAGCGGAAGCGGACTGTCTGCTTTCAGGACAATGTGTCTTTCATTTGCATTTCTCTTTGTTCTGGTAATGCTACCTCGGACTCCATTCCTTTCCCAAAGATCTAGGGTTTGTTTATTTGGGCTTTGATGACCAGCTCTTCCTTACTCTCTGGAGATGTGATCCTGGTCAAGATAGCCATACTCTCTGTACTTGTTAAAGGTGACTACAATGTGATTTTGAACTCCTAGCCTTAACAGCAGAATTACACTTAAGAGGATTGGTGACCTTGGCAAAACAATAAGAAGGGATGTTCTTACTGCGACTGAGCACCACTGCAGTGAGTACTGTAACAATCGCTGGAGCTCAGTCTCTCTGCCTTGCAGGTACTGACCTTCTGTACAACACATCTTAGGGCATTTGCAGGTATGTGGGGTTAGGCAGAGGGACAGATGTCCCTTCAGCCAGGAACTCTCTAACAGGACACACATCCCCTCCTTCCAGGGCTCATATCTCTCCACAAAGCTCAATTCCAAGAGACACATAAGTCGACCACTTCAGCCATAGAAGATGCTCCTGCTTCCGCCTGCTCCCTGGTGATTAGGTGCACCCCCCAAATGAGGGCCACAGCTTCCTCCTGGTTCCTAGAGGATTCTGCAGTCAGCAATGCGAGACAAGAAATGTGGCCCTGGTACCCCATTTAGAGTCCGGGGCCACATTCCCTACTGAGGTGTATGGGCATATTGGAGCCCCTGACATTTCTGGGGGCATCATATAATGGGATTTCTAGGCATGCTGGCCTCCATTCCATGTCATATGGGGGAGTGTGTTGGCTATATGTGGGGCTGTATGAGCTTGTTGACCTCCATGACATTTCTGAGACTGGACATATGGTGGAGTGTCTGGACATGTTGGTTTTATGCCATTTTTAAGCAGGGTCATATGGGAGGGTACATATGCCTTTGGCCCCATGTAAATTTCTGAGCGTGGTCATATGTGCAGGGTATATGGGCATGCTGACGCCCATGTCATTTCCAAGCCCAGCCATGTGGGTGGGGACGTTTACATGTTGTCCCCATGGTATTTCCCATCCCAGTCATATGATGATATAGTTTGAACATGCTGGCTGATGTACCATGTCAAAGTCCTGTCATGTGGAGATATGTATGGGCATATGGGTACCCAGGCCATTTCCAAGGAGCACAATATGGGCGTGTTCAGCCATGTCATTTCTGAGTGAGGGTTGAATGGGCATGTTGCCCCCATGACATGTCTGAAGCAGGAGCTGGCCACCAGTTGGTGTCTCGGGGACACTGCAATCATGTAAACAAGCACTCCAGGCCACCGGGTGGCAGCACTTACACACAGCGAGTGTGCAAACAGATGTGTGCAGGGAGCCAGCCATGTGCGTGAGTAGTGCCTTGGTCACCAAACGGCAGAGCCAGGATGTGGCAGGTGTGTGGAAACCGCATGCCTGCAGCAGCACTGGCCCACGGCGAGTGTGAGAACGGGCACCCCCAGGCCCGAACACAGTGGCGCTGAGGCACAATGTGCATGGAACAGGCATGCCCAGACGCCTGTTGGTGGCCCTGGACAAGCCATGTGTGGAAACCTGTGCCGGCACAGCACAGGCATGTGACTAGTGACCAGGCTGCTGTGGTGATGCTGGGACACAGCAGGAGTGTGGACAATCATTCACAGGCTGCCAGTTTGTGGCGCCGGAATCCTGTGGGTATGTGAAGAGGCATCTCGAGCCCTCCACGCAGGGGTAGTTGGTACATGACAGGCTCGTGAGCAGGTATGCCTATGCTGCCGTTGGTGGCCCTGGGACACAGAAGGCATGCAAGCAGCTGTGTAGAGGCTGCCGAGAGTGGCAGCACTGGGAAATGGGATGCCCGGGCTTCTCTGTGGTAGGCCTGGGGCACTACATGCGTCTGATCAGGTGTGCTCAGGTCTCCACTCCACCTGGGATACGGCAAGGGTGGCCAGGCATGGCAGGGCTAGGACATGGCAGGTGTGCAAATAGATATGTCTGGGCAGACATCTGATGAGTCTGGGACATGGTACACTTGCAAACCAGCAGGCCCAGGTAGCCCATGGCAGCACTGGGACCCAGAAGGCATGCAGATGAGTGTTACAGGCTTCAAACAGGGGTGTCCAGGCTGGTAATTGTTGGCCCTGGGACAACACAGGCATGCAAATAGGCATTCACGGGCCACCAATGGTGGTGTTGGTACAGGCATGTGTGTGAACAGGTATCCCCAGGCTGTAACTCTGGACACTGCAATGGTGTCTCCGGACACTGTAGTGCTCACTGAGAGGCTGGCCTGGGACAAGGCAGTGTTATGAACAGGTGTCCCCAGTCTGCCAATTGTAGCAGCCCTGGGACATAGCAGGTATGAGAATGTACGGGAAGGATCCAGTAGCTGGCTGGGTTCCTGTTACACCTGCTGGCAGGACCAGTCCTGGGACTCACCAGCAAACACCTATGAATTCTTCCGGAGGGTCTGAGGGTGGAGGCCCGGAAGTCTCCCCTCCCCTCTGTCTACCCCACACCCCAGTCCCGGGCAAGCTTACCTGAGGCTGGCACTGTTTCCCTCTGGGTTCTGGCCTTGGTTGCTCTGTTTATGGTTGTGTATGTATCACTTAGGATTTAGATCTCACTGTGTTGGAAACACCCAAGCAATGGTTTCAAATATGACATTTACTGCTCTCATGTGAATCAAGTCTGAGGCTCCAGCCCTGGTTTGTTACGATGACTGTGATGACCGGGAGTCCAGGCTTCTCCTGTTACCGAGCTGTGAATCTCCATTTACGTCTCTACCTCACGGTGCAGTGTGGCAGCCGGAGCTCTCGTCACCACGTCAGGGCTGCAGAAGGCTAGAAGAAAGAAGGAGGGGGAAAAGGCACACCACCCCCAAGGTCTCACCCCGTAAGTAAGTGTCGTGGGATAGTCTATATTACCTATTGGATGAACTTGAATCATCTGACTGTTCCTAGCTAGAAAGGACAGCAAATTGTGCTTAAAATCAGGTCTGAGAAGGAAGACCCAGCAATCCTGGAACACAGCTAGCTGTCCCTGTCACATCACATAAACCAGATGAGATTGGACCCTGTGTTCTCCCTCTTGGTCCTGCCTCCAGCTTCAGGCCGTGAAGTCTCCCTTGGAGCAGTGTGGGGAGCAGGCGCACACACTCCCTGGTGTCTCCAGCAGGGACAAGATCATTCTGATGATCAGGCCCAGCCGGGCCATCCTGAGAAGGATCCACAGGGACACGATGTTCTTGCGCCACAGAAGGTACTTTCGAGAGGGGTCCATCCTCGGAGGAAATTCAAGGCCAGAAGAGTGTGACCTGAGTGGGGCCGGACAGAAACTGGGATCCCTGAGTGGTCAGTGGGCTGAATGGGATAAAGGAAACCCTCAGAACTGAGGGCTGTCTGTTGGCTGCCACTCTGGGGTTCCGAGAGACCCCTGGAATTAATTGGTGCCTTATATCTGGAGAAGAACTTTCCCAGAAGCCCTCGGACTGTTGTCCCTTTTGCTCCATTGCTGCCACCTGAAAGCCTAGGCTTATGAATAGGCATAGGTGACCGATTCCACCTTGCCTGGTGGGCTGAAACCTCTGGGGTGACTCATGTATCCTACGATTTTACAAGCCTCGAGGAGAGGCATTGATCTTTCTGTTGTCTGTGTTCAGCTCTTATTTTGTGTTTATTTAAGAACACATATTTTAAAGTGTGTGTGTGTGTGTGTGTGTGTGTGTGTGTGTGTGTGTGTGGTCTTCACATATTGTCTGTGTGCCACGCATATGCCTGGTGTGTAGGGAGGATAGAGAGGATGTCTGATCTCCTGGAAATGGAGTTACAGGTGGTTGTGAGTGACCACGTGGGTGCTGGGGACTGGGCCAGTGACCTCTGCAGGAGCAGCCAGAGCTCTTCACCACTGAACCCCCTTTCCAGCCCTTGTTTGGCTATTTGTGAGAGAGGACCTCATGTCGTCCGATCTGGCTTTGAATTTCCTCTGTAACCTTGAACTTCTGATCCTCATTGCCTCCAGCTCATGAAGGCTGGATTATAGGTGTGCACCGCCACACCGAGCCATGCGGTGCTGGGGAATCAAGCCCAGAACCTCGAGCATGCTGGGCAAGCGCTCTCCTCTGTGCCACAGCCCCGTCCCATATATTTCATTATTGTCTAGGCTGAAATGGGGTGGGTTGTGGGAGCCAGGGCGTTTAGGAAGATTGGAGCTGCTAGAGATGTTTTCCTGAGTTCGTTCCTAGCAGCTATAACCACCATGTGAGCATCCACACCTGTGAAAACAGAAGGCAGTCCCCCTTGGCTTTAGAAACCAGCTTAGACCCAGACCTTCAGTCCAGCTGCAACTTCTCCAGCACGTCCCTTTGTCACCACATCTTTCCCTGCTCCTCGGGACCCTGGCACCCACTGTCTCTCAGCCCCCCTTGGGACCCTGGCACCCACTGATCCCTCAGCCCCCCTGGGACCCTGGCGCCCACTGTCCCTCAGACCCCAGCGGATCCTGATACCCACTGTCCCTCAGACCCCAGGGGACCCTGGCACCCACTGTCCCTCAGCCCCCTGGGAACCCTGATACCCACTGTCCCTCAGACCCCAGGGGACCCTGGCACCCACTGTCCCTCAGCCCCCCTTGGGACCCTGGCACCCACTGTCCCTCAGCTCCCCTGGGGACCCTGGCACCCACTGTCCCTCAGCTCCCCTGGGGACCCTGGCACCCACTGTCCCTCAGCTCCCCTTGGGACCCTGGCACCCACTGTCCCTCAACTTCCCCAGGGACCTCACACTTACTCTCTTTCAGCTCTCTATGGCTCTTCGTTTCCACCTGCTCTTGGCCTGTTCCTTGCCCTTCATCTTTACATCCCTCCTTATAGAATAGCCTGGCTCCTCTGTCGCACACTCCTCTGTGTCACACACTCCTGTCACACTCTGTGAGCCAGTTTCTCAGCTAACAAAGACCCCTTTCCCATGTCCATCTCAGAGTCATGCAGCCCAAAGCCCCTGGTGCAGACACTCCCGAGACCTGCAGCCCTTAGTCGAGTGCTTGCCCTGGGTGTCCTGACATACGGAGTCAGTGGTGGCTAAGGATAGACTGAAGAGGTGGCCTTGAACCTTCCTGGCTCCTGCCGTAGGCCTGCTCCACTGTGTGTCCCCCTTTCTTCTCTCTGCTTCCTAGGGGCCTGGCCTGCCTCCCTCGTCAGCCTGGGATCATGCCTTCGGTGGAAATCTGCCTACTAGGGCCCCACAGCCTTTCCTCCACAAAGTCCTGCTGGCCCCGTGTCAGACCTGGCCTGTGTCACCAGCCCTGGCTGGCAGCCCGGGTTAAGCTGCTAGGGTTATGCTACTGTCTGGACTGATTCCTCTATGGTCCCAGATGAGATTACTAGAGCCAGCACCTAGGCCGGGGCCAGCTTCTACTCCTGGGTACAGAAGCATCTCCCCTTGATTTCATTTTTGGTACAAGAGTTGGCAGCCAGCAAGGTGCTCCGCTGAGCAGATAATGCAATTGTGAGTGAGGGACGGGGGAGGAGCTGATGGCTGGGGTTTGGGGTGACTCTGGCTACTGGCTTCCGGCGGGGAAAATGAAATCCGTGACCAGGTAGTGTTCTCTCTCTCCCTCTCTCTGTCTCTCTCTCTGTCTCTCTGTCTCTCTCTCTCTCTCTCTCTCTCTCTGTGTGTGTGTGTGTGTGTGTGTGTGTGTGTGTGTGTTTAGGGGATTAGCATTCCTACTGGAGAAATCCGTCTATCCCTAAAGGTCTAGGGGAGCTGTGTTGAAGAAGAGGTATGGGGGTTTCCAAAGCATATGTGGTTGGCTGCTGGGGCCCTAGGCAACTCCCTGGTCTTTTATCAGGCCTCAGTTTCTCCATGTACACAAGCCAGAGGCATTGCAGATGAAGGAGCGAGGGATTCTCTGTGTGGTCCTTTGCAGAGGTACGGAGCAGCCTGTGACCTCTGCTTTCCCAGCAGCCTGTTGGTCATCCAGAACTGGGCTCAGGGAAGACAGCACAGAGCCAGCAGCTGAGCAGGCTGCCCTGCCCTTTCACGGAGCAGCTTCCCAGGCAGAGACCCTGGTGGGCTCCTCACTCCTACAGACACAGGCTGTGCCTCGTCTCTGCCCTTCCCAGAGGCTGACTGATGCCTTTCTTCCCCCTCCCCTTTTTTTCAGAGTCCCCATCTCTAGAGAATGCTGCCTAGTTGGAAAATTTGCTTGGTTTTGAGACACCTTCTGGTGTAGACCTATCTTCGAACTGATGATCCTTCTGTCTCTACCTTCTTAAATGCTTGGATGACGGGGGTGAACTGCTCACCTTCCTTTAGTTGAAGAATCTGAGTTCCATCCTAAGACTATGGAAAAACCCTGAAGTCTTTCAAAGGAGCTAGCCATGGTATATGATCTTTAGTGCCAAGGAGCACAAGAACAGAGGCACACGACTCTCTGAGTGCTGAGCCTCATTATGCTGTGTGGATGGGGGCCCTCCAGGGTCATCAGTATCCAACCTGTGCAGCTTTGTGCAACCATTCTGGCCCAACAGGGAAACAGTTGTAGGAAAGAGAAGACAGCTTCCGGGTGTGTCTCCAGGGCCCGGAGAGGTGAGCCTGGTCCTCAGCCGCTGGCTACAGCCCTCCTCAGACACATGCTCCTACCATGCAGGAAGAGGCAAGTGCCTGACCCAGTCAGATGAACCTGGCCAAGTCATCTCTTCCTGAGCTCCAGGTTGAGGAAGACCAGGCTGGGGTAGCAGGGGCCCCAATATGAGACCCTCCTTCTGGGGAGGAGAGAGGGCTAAGGCAGAAGACCTTGAAGCAAGAGGCCAAAAGGCAGGGATGGAGCCCTCAGCAAGCCCCAAGCTGGATCCTTTACCATTAGGGATATTGAGATCCAGAGAAAGTTTTAGAATCAGCTTGAATCGTGGGAACAGACACATTAGAAGTTGTTACTTCACTGAGTTGTCTCAGATAAATGTTTTGGCCTCTCTGAATTTCAGCTTCCTTTTTGGTAAAACTGGGGTGACCCCCGTTCTGGGTTGCAGACTGAGTGAGCAGCTTGTCATATGGTCAGAGTCTGTACTTCTTGGTCCACTGAAGGGACATGGGGAGGGCCCTGTTGACAGGACTATCGTCTGAGCAAAACTGCTGCCATCTTCATCAGACCGACTGAACCTACTTGCAAAAGATGGGGACAGCAGGGCTTGTGGACTGCTGACTTTTCCTTCCAGAAGGAGGATGTGGGGAGAGCCGCTGGACCCTTGCCTGAGTATCCAGCCATTCCTCCCGGCCAGTTGTGTGCACTTCTGCCCCAACGGCACATGATCTCAGGACCTTGAGGAGGCTGAGGGTATAGAGGCTGGGAAGGACTAGGCGAAGGGCTCCGTCGATGTAGCCATGAGGAAATCACCCCTATGCTGGGTCAAGCCTTCCAGTGCAGATATTTTAGGCTCTCTCACACTCCTGCCTGTGACCCCTCACTCATGCTCTGTAAGTAAAACTCTATAAACTCATGGTTTCCCAGGGGGAGCTTCGGTGGGATCAAACTTTGGTTTGTCATTGGGGCCTGGGGTGGGGGAGGTTGATTGCTAGTCCCCACCCCAGGAGAAAATGCTCATGACACCCCCCACTCTGGTGCCATGGTCTACTGGAGGGTGTGGTGCACCCTTGGCTGGCTCCAGGTAGTGAAGGAACTTGTGGCTTCACTCTTAGATCTTTTCAGGACCAGCGGGGGGGGGGGGGGGGGGGGGGAGAGGGGCAGAGGGATGCTGCGGTTGACTGGGGCTGCTGTCCCTCCCCCCCCCCCTCCTTCCGGACATCTTTCACCATCTCCTGCAAAATCAGCTGCCTGGCGTGCCTGCCAGGTAACAATGCCTTAGACCACATTTGGGACCTTCTTGGCAGGCTTACAGCTTGGCTGTTGTGTCCCCCAGAAGTCCAAGGGTAACTGGGTGCTCTGGGTTCCCCCAACTGTTCTGCTGGGGATGGGATGCATGGAGAAGAGGGAAAGGCCCAAGGGCCACCCATATGTCCCTCTAGGGTGCTGATCAAGCTCATAGCCTTGGAAGACAGCTCCACACTGGCAGGCAAGACCTGAGAGACCATAACAAACCATGCTGGGAAAGACACAGCCTACTTAAGGCCATAAGCCATGACCCAGGCCCACCAAACCACCCACGTGAGACACCAGACACCCCTTGGTATATTCCCAGGCCTGCCTGGAGGTCCAGGCAGCTATGCCTCTGTCCTCACCAGCCCTGGGCCACTCAACGATCATCTAGTTCTTGAAGCCCACTCCTCGTAGCTCCAGGCTTCTGTGTGGGAGAAGAGAAGCGGAGGCAGCAACAGGAAGAGCAGGAGTCCGGAGAGCAATTCCACAGAGCCCGCCAGTGAAGCAGCTACATGCCTGCATGGGTCCTGCCGCACACAGCACTGACCTGTGGCTCAGCCCTGAACATCGGAGAAGGGGATGCTCCGTGCCTCTCCAGCTTTGTGGCCCTCGCATTTCCCACTGAAAGCCTGTGGAAGCTTTGGTCTCTCCCATCTTCTCATCCCTACCACTGACATCTTAATGCGATAACCCATTCCAGACTGCTCCCCCAACCTCACCAACTGCCTTGTCCTCTTCTTCCCATCCTTCTGGTCCCCACCTGGAAGTGACTTACCCAGCCACCCCCTACCATGGGCACATCGGTGCACCCCACGCTGCATAAGGAGGCCCAGTGGATTGAGCACCAACCACCAGATTGATCAGGATCCCCACAAAAGCAGAGAATATACAGAAGAGATGGAAAGCCAAGGTCTCTGGTTGCTGTAGCCTGATGCAGGAAGGAGGGGTATTTGAAGGGACCCCCCCCAGCTCTGGCCATGGCCACCCACATCTGATGATGATACAGAGCCAGGCTGGCATATCAGCTGCTGCTGGGCTGTGGAGTTCTTGTCCCTTCTGGCTTCTTGGGTTCTGAACCCAGCAAGACTGTGGCAACTCGGGCAAAGGCCTTGGTCTTTCTGAGCCAGTTTTCTTGATCTTAAAATGGGGTGCAGACATTCACTGGCATGGGTGTAATGAAAGGCTACACTCCCATTAGGTGGGAATGTGAACCCCCGAACATCCAGCGGGTACCAGGGTGAGTGAATGCATGGATGAGTCACGACGCCGGAAGGTTGCCATACGGGTATCTGGCCCAGAACCTCTGGGCCCTTCTCTGGAGCGTCCATCCCTCTTTCCACCCCCATTTTATTTTGTTTATCTTAAAATAAGGTTTTATGTTGCCCAGGCTGGCCTCAAAGTTTGTATGCAAAGTTGAACTCCTGATCCTCCTGCCCCACCTCCCAAGTGCTGAGATCGCAGAATGATGGCCTGAATAAGTGCGGTGTCGGGGGAGTGTGTGCGTGCGCACATGAGTGCGTGTGTGAGTGTATGCGCTGTGTATGTATGTACGCGTGCTCGTGTGCGTGCACGTGTGTATATGTGTGTGTGATTGCACACACTTGTGCATGCATGCGTGTGCGTATATGTACGTGTGTGTATACGTGTGTGCGCGTGCGTGTGTCCGTGTGCGTGAGTGTGTCCCTGTGCGTGAGTGTGTGCGCCTGTGTGTGTATGTACGCGTGCTCGTGTGTGTGCACGTGTGTATATGTGTGTGTGATTGCACACGCTTGTGCATGCATGCGTGTGCGCACACGTGTGCGTGAGTATGTGTACGTGTGTGTATACGTGTGTGTGTGCATGATTGTGTCCGTGTGCGTGAGTGTGTGTGCATACTTGGAAGACAAGGATCAAAAGGAAGAGAGAAGCCGGAGCCTGAGTCATCAGTGGTGTGAGCCTGCCACCTGGTGGCGAGTCCTGGGTCATGCAGGCGATACTGAAGGCAAGGGCATTAGGGCAGTGAATGGCAGCAGACTGTCCTTGACTCCTGGGCGGGATCCAGGGCTGCAGGGACTCAGGGCATTCAGTTCACACAACGGCGCCAGGTACATTCAGGACAGGTCCTACCTCCTCCTCACTCTGGAAAGGAAATGGTCGGGAGGACAGTGATGGGGCTGAGGAGTGCTGGCGGGCTGGGCGGATCGGCCATGCAGGCTGCTAGGGCGGCAGTCCCCAAACCTGACTATGCATACAGCTCCTCTGCTGCCTGGTGAAATGCAGAAACCAAGTCCCTGGGGTCCTGACGCAGAAGATGCTGCTTGCAGGAAGATGGGGGCTGTGCTGCAGACTGCTTCACAGGTGTGACACTCCATGACACCCTCCAGAATACCATCACTGACTCCATTGCCCCTCACAGTGAGGCTGCCCCCCCCCCAGCCCCACCAGCGTGTCCCCATACTTCCCTTACCAATGGTGGTGATTGTGGACATGGAAAAGAAGAAAGAGCTTACCCACAAACTCCCAGCTCCTCCATGCTGGTGGTGCTGCCCAGGAGGTGGGTACTGTCTTTGTATGATTGGATGGTGTCCTGGGGTAGATGCTATAGTGACCGACAGGATCTCGGGGGCAAGACTGGGCCTCTGCATCCCAAGACACCCCCACACCCATGTCTTTACCAGCGCCGACGCACACACCCTTTACAGTCCTCATGTGGTATGGACAGTTTCTCTAACGTGATACGGCTCCTCCTGGGGGGAGGGGAAAGCTCCCATGGCTTACAGGCTCAGAGAGCTCAGAAAGTTACAGGATTCGCAAGGCTCCTCCCCCAAGTTAAACTGCACAGTGACGAAGCTGCTACGGAGAGGGGACTCTTCCGTGGGGTTGCCCACAAGTTGCGCAGTGATCTCGGCGGATGCGGGGTATCACGCCTGCTGGCGTGGATTTTTCAGCGACATAGCTGTCTTTGAGTTGCCCTTTGTCCCTGTTAGTGACGGCGACAGACAAACTACGTCACCCAGCTAGAAGTGGGTGGGATTGTTTCTCTGGCTAACCGCTGGTGCCTTATCTGCCTTGAAAACAGTTTTTCCTGTGCCCTCAGGAAACCCAGGAAAGCTCACATAATACCTTACTCTTTATTCCAAGTCTGTTTGGGGCATGAACTCTCCATTTCTCCTACCCTACCCTGGGCAGGTAGGACCTGTCCTGAATGTACCTGGGGCCGTTGTGTGAACTGAATGCCCTGAGTCCCTGCAGCCCTGGATCCCGCCCAGGAGACAAGGACAGTCAGCTGCCATTCACTGCCCTAATGCCCTTGCCTTCAGTATCGCCTGCATGACCCAAGACTCGCCACCAGGTGGCAGGAGACTCAAAGGCTCCCCAGAGGCCGAGCTCAGGGTGGGGTCCTCTTCTCCTCCTCCTTGAGCCAGTCATGGTGGGTTGTGGGCTATCTCAGGCCTACTAGCTTAGCTACTTGCTACTAGCTTAGTCCCAATCTTGCAGGAAGCAATGGGTTGGGTGTTGCCAGAAGATGACCCCAGCCCGCAGCAGGACAGAGGAGAACTGAATTCACTCTGATATATGGGTCCATCAAGGTGTTCCAGGTACGAAGGAGGCTGTGAAGGAGGCCCTCAATTTCTTCACGTCTCAGCTCCCTCCTCTGTAAACAGGATCTGACTGCAGCGAGCAGTTCCCATCTTCTTCTTAGGGACATCTCTCCGTGGGAACACAGAAGTGACAGGGCAGGGGAGGAAGGCTTCAGCTTTAGCTGGGCTTCCTCTGATGGGCTTCCCATGGGAGCAGAGGTCACACTGTGCCTTGGACATAGCATCATGGAATTCTGAGAAACATCCACCTAGGTCTACACGCAAGCAGCCTCAGGGGGATTAATAGCCTTGGCTCGTGGCTATGCTGCCTTGCATTTACACTAGACCTCTCTGGGCCTTGATTCATTTCTAAATGGGATTGTTTCTTAATGGGGATGATAGTATCTGCCAGTGAGGTGCCTGAAATGGAGACTGGGCAAGGGAAAGACTGTGACAGAAGCATCTACTGGTGGTCAGACAAGCCCTGCCTGCCCAGCTCCAGATCCCACCCAATTGGCCTGTCCAGAGGTTTGGAAATCTATCTCCACTTATCACCCCTCCTTCCCTACCCCAACAATTCTCTCTTCCCTCAGGGGATCTGGCACTGGCTTAGGTGTAGTGCCCTTATGGAACTGGCCATGCAGTTGTGGTTCGAGGGTGCTTAGACCCAGCCCTGGTGATGAGGAACTGGCAGGACCCTGGCCCCTCACCTCTGCTGACAGACCAGGAACCACAGCAAAACTCTGCCCCTTCTCAAAAGACACAGGTCTTCACAATTGCTTACCTAAGTCCCAGCGTCCCTGTCTTAATCAATGGCTTCCATCCCTGGGTACCAAAGACCCGCCCTCACCCCGTAATCCCATAAATAGAACTACCCTTGCATTAAACACAGGATATGTTCCTCTGATAATGCTCCAAGAGTCCCTGATTACTCTCACCGGCTCACAGTTTCCAATTAAAGGCAGATGGGTACAAGGTAAAAACCACACCAAAGCACCATGTGTTCCCCCATGGCTTCCCGCCTGGGTGTGTTGTTTTTTTGTTTTTTTGTTTATTTTATTACAACACTTAGGGACTTGGGGACACAGGTCCTGCCCCACTCTGTTGCAGGAGTGTGAAGATTCTGCACTGAAGCATGCGGGTCTAAGCTGCACCCCTGTGCTCTTGGCAGAGGAATGTGTACTAGAATAGGAAGGGAAACACGATTTGCTCAGCTGCCAGCCCCATGTCCCACACAGGCTGGGAAGAGCTCTCCAAGGGGAGCCCTGCCAGGATGGGTCAGCTCCTGCCTCCACACCCTGAAGCATCCTCTGCACCTTCTCCTGCTTCACCCCATCATTCCCCTGCCTGCATTGCAGGTAGGACAGGTGTCTGCTCTTAATGTCCCAATAAGTCAAGTAAAGTGTCCCAGCCCTGGGTCCAGCCCAGGTCCACTGACTGGCAGCTTCCCATCCTCTGCCCAGACAAGCAGACTTGGGCCCTCTTTTTGCTACCTGGATTGGCTGAGCCCTTCTGGGGTCATGTTCCTACTTAGAGTCTGGCCACGCCCATAGGGTATTTGTTCCTCCCCTGTCCTTTAAAAAGAGGCTAAGTATGGCCTTTCATCCTTCCCCTTGGTCCAGGTCAGCCCCACACAAGGCTGACCAGACCAAATGCTACCTGTCCCCATGATGATCCTACAGCACAGCCTTTTACTTGTGACCCAGGAAAGCACTCCTAGCATTCCTTACAGCTGTGTTCTGGGCTCTCCCTACAGAGCGAGGCCTGCCCTCTCACTTCCTTAAAGATGGAGCCCAGAACCCCAATTCTCACTAGAGTGAGCCCCTTTCTACTTTCTGCTGGGCCCATCCCATCCCAGTGGTTACCCACCCCAACTGCTCAGCCCTGTTCTTCCTGAGCCTGTCAACTCCACCTCTCTGTGGGATAACCTCTCCCAGTGCTCCACTGCCCAGGCCCAGAGCACTCCTCGTCCCTGCAGTGACTTCATGCCCCCTGCCTCACCCCTCCCTTCCTTCCCGGGCTGGCTCCTCTCTTCTCCTAACCCAGATCAGCAGGTCCAGAGCTGGGCCATCCAGGCATGTGAAGTGCTGTAGCAGCTCCCACTTGCCAAGTGGCAAGTAAGCCAGATAGGAGAGCAGCAGGTGCCCAGTGCCCGACAGCTCTGAGCCGGGGACAGGGTGCCTCAGGAGATTGCAGTCCACACATGGTGGAGAGGCCAGAGTCTAGGAGCACCATGGTGTACGAGAACCTGGAATGGGAAGGGAAGGCCAGGAGGGGCCATGTCTAAGCAAACACCTGCTGGTAGCCTGTTTCCCACTGAGGAGTGTGACAAGGTGGGATGTTCCTGCCCACCCCAGGGATAAAATGGCAGCTCACAGGAGAGGGTGGAGTGCCCACCCAGCATCAGGGGTAAGGGGAGGGCTGCCAAGTAGCCACAGACGAGGGGAGGGAAGGACCTAGCCCTCCCCACCCTCAGCACTTCCCCTCAGTAGGAAAGACTCCGTCGATCCACAGCATGGAAGAGAAACAACCAAGTTTATTGTCACAGGACTCCTGTCCAAATTGTCAGACCATGGAGTTCCTCCAAGTGCTTGATGCAGTAACCATCACCCTAAGTTCCTCTCCAATAGGTGCATTCAAAGAAAAGGGTCCCAGCTGGGCATGGCTTGTCTGTGTATGCAGGAGGCAAGAACACATGGACCGGGCTTGTCCTCTGCTCTAGAGACAGGACTCTGAGAGGCAGAGGCCAGTGCGGATAGAACTGATGGATGTCCATCCTCTCCTTCGGGGAATAAGTCTTGGCTGTGGAGAATCCTTCCTCAGATATGGGTCCTTCTCAGGGACTCCCTTCAACCCCATCCCCAGGACTGCTACCTCTAATGTTGCAAAGGCACAGGATGCTTAGAACCCCCTTGTAACTGGGGTGGGATGGGGAGTCCAAGGAAGAGTTAGCTCCTAATCCTGATAAGACTGGACATTGGGGCAGACTGGGTCAAATCTCCCCTCCCTTCTGGCCCACAGTGCTGAAATCTGGCAGAAGGACAAGGTGTGGACAAAGTGTTCCCATGGGGGCGTAGGCCCCAGAGAACTCATTCTGTAAGGTGTCTGGGACCTGCTGCCCCTCAGCTTTTTGAGGGGCGTGATGAGGACCGGGGATGTATGGGTCTTCCTAGGGCTGCCATGGCTGGCGGTGGTCCTGAGCCTAGGATCTCGGCTCCTGCACAGGTGCTCCCGCCTCTGGCTGCTCATCAGAGGCAGGTATGAGAGCCCTGTGTCAGCTCTATCCACACTGGCTGCTGTCTCTTCTCTGGGTGAATGGGGACTCAGAGACCTGTCTCCGGAGCAGCAAGGACCAGCCTGGGTCTACATGTTCTTGCCCCACCCCACGGACAAACCATGCCCATAATGGGGTCAGGGGAGGTCATGTTGAGGAAAGTGGTGGGGCACCCTGAAGAAGCCCAAGCCTTGTGAGGGACTTGTGGCCAAGGAGAGCTGGAGAATGCCCACAGGCAGCCTTTGAGTCCCCTGAGGTCAGTTTCCTGGGTGCACTTGAAGTGGGTACTTGTTGAGTGCCTAGCATGTATGTAGCAAATTAATGCAAGAGCTACAGAGCCCATACATGAAGGTGGCCGCTGTGGTTTGGGGTTTTCTGGGTCTTCTTTGGGGGACCGGGGAAAGGAGTTTTGAGGCCAGCATGCAAATCTCTACCCACACAAGTCTCCCCTCAGTTACTTTGTAGACACACCTATGTCCTTTCTCTCCCTGGAGAATTACTGGCCACCCCGGCTGGGAAGTGTGGGGATTGGAAAGGAACAGCAGGGAATGGCATGGGTTTAGGAGGGCAGGATGGGTGACTGGGACACTTGGGTATCATGCAGAGATGGAGCTCTTCTGAAGTCTGGGGTCAGGGTCAGCGGCTGCTCCGTTGTTGAGGTTCAGGGCTCTGATGAGCAGCCAGAGCTGGGAGCACCTGTGCAGAAGCAGGGATCCCAGGCTGAGGACCACCGCCAGCCATGCCAGCCCTAGGAGGATCCATACAGCCGCCAGGCTCCGGTACACGGCGATGTAATGCTTGCTGGGGTCTGTGCCTGTCGGGGAAGGTCAAGGCTGGTGTCTGAGGGCACAGCCACCCCCCCAGATTCCATAGGGGTGCTCTCTCCCTAGTCAGCATAAGAAGGACCAGCGATGGAAAAAGCAGAAACTTCTGAGGATGCCAGCAAGGGCCCGCATTGGCCCCAGAAATCACCAACCTCAGCCAGAACCTCCACGCCCCCCAGATTCTAGTGGGTACCCACCATGATACCTGATTATCTCATTCTCACCGACAACATAGTCCCCAAAGCCAATGGTGCTGAGGGTGATGAAGGCAAAGTAGAAGCCCTCGCCGAAGCTCCAGCCCTCCACGTGGCTGAATAACATAGGCGGAAGGATGAGAACGACCAGGGTCCCCAGGGTCAGGAACAGAGCCAGGCCCAGGACCTGCAGGAGCTGGGAAGGGAGGGTCTGCTCTTGAGACCACTCAGAAGGTTCCAGGAACACATGGGGAGGTCTGGGAAGAGTCAGGCTGGGCAATAACTAAGTCTACGCCACACTGCAGATTTTGGGGTGGGGCTGTACCCATGGGCGTGTGACAAGCCTGAGTCGGGCTTCCCTGAGCAATGGGATGTGTTAATTGACCAAGGAGGAGGACCACTTTGAACTTTAGGATCACACTTGTGTAGGCTCCCTGGGGGACACTGAGGTGTCATAGTCCCTCTGTGGCAGTGAACTCTGGGGCATGCTGGGTGAACAATGTAAAAGGGTGTTGGCAGTCCATGATGAACACGGAGACACGATACTCAAACATACATTGCAAAGAGCTTCCTAGAACCTGGGCACAATCTTCCCAGAGAAGTCGTACCCAGGGTCTGGCCCTCGGCTCTTTGCAGGCGGACTCCATGGCCTCACGAGCTGCGGAGAACTTTGAGGCCGTGCCTTGTGCAGCCTGAACACTCTCCTACACACCTCTCTGTTCAGCTCTGCAGCTGGCTGAACTCTTTCTCGTGTGTCTGCCCTTAGCCCTATGCACCCATCTCTGCCTTTGCAGCCATCTGCCCGCCCCCCCCCCAGAGTCCCCGGAGGATACCACCCTACCTGGGAACGCCTGGAATGCTCCTCCCACCTGTCCAGTGCGGTCAAGTGGGCACGCAGCCCTGTGCCCAGGTGGTTGAGGAAGATCACATTGAGCGGGATGCCAATCAGGGCATAGAAGACACAGAAGACCTGCCCAGCCTCTGTGCTGGGTGCCAGGTTTCCATAGCCTGCAGGGGAGGGGGGTGTGCCGATCAGAAGAGAGATCCCAGAACTGCCTCCTGTCAGCAAACACCCTCCCCACCCCCCCACCCCCCAGTTCTAGCAGATGCTTGGCTCCATCACCTCTGTGAAGGGAGAGAAGCTCCATGTTCCCATGGACTCTCATCCTATCCTCTGCTAGAACAATCTCTGATTAAAGGGTCTTCTCCAGTGATGCTGCTTCCACGAAGTCCTCCCTGACTGCCACCCTCTGCTTCCCTGCCAGGTACAATTCCTTGAGATGTTTCGTGTCATTTCTAATTATGCCCATGTATGTATGTGTATATATAATCACAGTAATTTAATTTCTCTTTAGTGAATTGGGAGGCCACGCCTCAGTCAGATCTAAATTATACCCCGACTTGTATTCTAACACTCTGCCTGGATTGCCAAGGAAGGCGTATGGAATTGGATTGGAGCTTAACTGAACGGAAGGGCGGCCTGTGTGCGAGACTGGGGTGGCCGGTGTGGGCTTTCTGTTCCCATCTCCTCGGGACACTGGGATGTCACCTGCAGCTTTGATGGACAGAAACTCTGCACAAATGTCCTCCCAGCTCAAGTGACTCTACTCTCTCCCTGAGAGGACCTTCTGGTCTGTGGCCAGTGCACAGTGTCAGAGCATTAACACAGTAGGACCAGCTCTCTGCCAGCCAGGTCTGAAGTCAGTAATACCTGCTTTTATGGAGCTGTGCTGAGAACCCCAGGGAGGGGAGCCCAGCCCCAAAGCAGCAGGGTGTGCACTCCTTGCTGCCTTCCTCTGTTACTGTCTCGCCAAGTCAGCACCTGGATAGCCACACCTTCGTCCCAGTGACGGCTTTGGGAAGCAGCCCCAAGCTGAGCAGGGCCCACGGAGCTTCTCCCCAACCCCACCCCCCCCACCCCCGGCCCCTTTACCTATGGTGGTGACCACTGTGCCTGCAAAGAAGAAACTGCTCCCGAAGTCCCAGTTGCTGGGATTGGTGGAGTTGCCTTTGGGGTTCACGCCTTTCACCCAGGCTTCCAGAATGACCTGTAGGGGTGTCATGGTCAAGAGGGGAGGGGTTAACAGTTACTGAGTGCCAACTTCACCAGGCTCTCAGGAGGATACTTTTGTGTGCTGAGGTTTAAATAACAGCATTCCCTCTTCACAGACAGGAACACGAAAGCTCCGAGTGGCTAAGGGCGGAAAGCCAGGGGACCTGAGAGGGTGGCTGGCGTTGGATGTTTCTGGAAGCGTCTGCTGGGGAAGGTGGCTTCTGGGGCTTTCTTCCCACTGGGTAACTTTCCTGGGCATCCATGGAGCTGGTGGCTGTGCTCTCTGGTACCCTCTAGTGAGCATACCCCGTGCCTGCAGAAGAAGTTCCATCAGGGTCCACCAGAAGTTGTGTGCGCACACGTGTTGTGTTGCCTGTGTGCTGTGCAGTGCTGTGTGTTGTATGGGGTGTGTATGCTTTGTGTGTCTGTGTTTTATGTTTCTAGGGCAGGAGCCTTGGCCAGTTCAAGCCCCAGCCCTCAACTTCTCACGGGGAATGGGCAGGGCTCCCTCTCTCCAACTCTAGCCAGCTCCCCTTTAGTTGGGAACTTGCCCCAGGGCAGCAGCAGCTCAGTGCTCCAAAGGCAGGGAACCACTGGGAAGTATGGCTGCTCCTGTCTCCCTTCCCAGCGGGAACTGATATCCACCTGCTAGGTGGAGGCTTCCAGGCCCTCACCTGGGAAAGAACTAGCTTCTTAAGACATAGAATCTGACCTCCTTTTTCCCACACACACAGAGTTGGGTCAAGCATTCTGGAGCATGCCCCCTCCCTGGAGACCCTCACTCTTAGGGCCAGCATTTCCCCAAGTCCCTGGTGGTCCCTACCGCACCTCCAGGCCCTTTATCCTGTGGAGAAAGGGCTCTGCGCCACCACCCCGCCACCCCTCCAGGGCTCTGAGTGTGGGTGAGGGGCCTCAAGGGGCTGTGACGTCTTTGTCTCTGGGAATCCAGTGGTGACAGAGAAAGAGGCAGGTAGACAAGCTTGCTTTGTGTGGAGTTATGTTTGAACTCTATACTCAGTACCATTTATGGCTCAGTGTGTGAGTTCCCCAGACACTGGGTTTCCCCCAAATGTTACCCTAACATTTCTCTGCCTAAGCTCCACTCGCTATGTTCTGAGACTGAGGACTTTGAGGGACATGCATGTCCCATCTTTCCTCGAGAGTCCCTGGGGCTAAGTACTAGCCCCTTTGAGCTGCAGCCCAGTTGGGGGGTCTGGAGGTGAGTACCATCCCTGAGTAATTCTAAGCATGGAGTGGATCCTGGAAGGAAGAGCAGGGACAGTTCTCTGTGCTAACATCCCATCTTGTAGTCCACTTGCTCTCGGTCCCAAGTCTCAGGGCTCAGCATCGCCCAGTGGCCTCACTCAGGTCCTGAGTCAGCAGGTCCTGGTGAGTCCCAAACTCAATTCCCTAATAAGCACTCTGGTTGATGTGATCCACAGCCACTTTAAGAACGCTGACATTTGATCCCCTGCTTGTGTGCTGATCTGTGCAGTGAGGAGAAAAGATTCCTCACAAGAGGCATGGGTGTGTGAGTTCTGCCTCAGCCGGTGACTGGGTCTCGGCCATACCCCGATCTTCTCTGGGCCTTGGCTCTCAACTGCAAGCCGGAGATGCACATTGCAGTAAGTAAGCAGCTGGGAGAAAATGCCTGTGTGCTGTCTAGTCCCGGGATGGTGACCCGAGATGGGACAGAGGCCTGGTCCCCACCCCTTAAGGCATGTCAGAAACGCTCACTAACGGTGGTTATCTATCACTCTGCTGACTGTGTGGTTGGCCTGTCGCTTTGTGGTGACTGATGTCACTTCCTCTCATCTTCTCAGGGCACTCGCCTTCCCCTGATACCTAGTTTTGCTTTGTTTCCGGGAGACAGGGAGGCAGAAGGGGCCCAGGGCACCTGAGGTCCTGGCAGAGATCACCATCAGCCCAGCAAGGAGCCAGTCCAGTATGACAGCTGGTCTTCGCCTTTATCTGTGTCTCCACACAGGGGCACTAGCTGGGAGCCAGCAGATGGAGCAGCAGCCCTGAGCAGTGGGGAGTGTGGGAGAGGACATCTCCATTTGTATTTGTACAGCAAGTGACAGCTCAGAGAGATCTTACTCCGCTGTCAAATGTCTTGGGCACAGATACCTATTTTCTTTGTGCTTGTGAACACGTGAATGCGTGTATGTGTGTAATACATGTTTATGTGTGTGCAGATGGCTGTGTTCATGCAGAGGTCAGAGGTCAACTGCAGGTCATCAACCTTCTCTTTTTACTAGCAGGGTGGTGATGGTGCATGCCTTTAACCCAGCGCTTGGGAGGCAGAGTTCTGTGAGTTCGAGGCCAGCCTGGAATACAGAATGAGTTCCAGGACAGCAAGCACGCTTGATCACCAAGCTATCTTTTCAGCCTTCTGCCTTGTCTGCTGAGACAACTTCCCTCGTTGGTGGAATGGGTTAGGGCTTGCCTATTTGTTGAGGCTGGCTAGCCAGATAGCCCCTAGATCTGCTTGTCTCAGCTTCCCAAGTGCTGGGATTAGAAAGTATGTCCCATCATGCCTTGTCTTCGTTGTTGCTGCTGTATAATGATGGTGTGTGTGTGTGTGTGTGTGTGTGTTTATATGTGTAGGCCTGAGTCATGGTATGTGTGTGTGTATGTATGGGTTTGTGTGTGTTTGTTTTATATGTGTAGGCAGACAACTTTTGGGAACTGCTTCTCTCCTTCTCTGTGTGGACTCTACGGATTGAACTCTGGTCACCAGGCCTTAAGGTAATCCTCTGCCTGCTGAGCCATCTCTCTGGTCCCACACCAGGCTTTTTAATGTGGGTTCTGGGCATCAAACTCAGGTCCTCGTGTCTGGATGACAGGCGCTTAGCAGCCCTAGCCACCTCCCCAGCCTACATACACGTTTTCCTTTCCTGTTGCTGATGGGGACTTTTGGGTGAAGTGACTTGGTAGACGCCACAGAGTGGTCCACTTGTCGGCCCGAGGCTCAAAGCCCGGACTGGGTTTCAACCGGCTCCTGTTCCCACCACACTCTGTCTCCAAACAGGAACCAACCTCTGGCCGGTTGCTCTGCACCTGCCCGGAGCCCCTCCACCCAACCTTACCAGTCTTCCTGTCCCATCCAGCATCACTCCCTCACCTGCACGAACTGCTCCAGGGCCTGCCGGTCCAGGCAGGTGTAGTTCTCCAGGAAGCGCAGCTTTTCCAGCTGGAACTCGTCCCTAGATTGAGCCTCTGCCTGTTTCTCCAGCACCCGGAAGACCGTGGCCCCGAGCAGCAGGTAGCAGATATAGGCTGAAAGCAGGGGCAGTACTCGGCCACCCCAGCAGCTGCAGAGCCCGACACGGGGCATGGTGCAGCCAGGACCCTGAAGCGGCAGTCAGGGTGGCTGCGGGGAGAAGGGAGAAGAGGTGAGAGCCTCTGCTACCGCCCGCCCTGTCCTCCACCGCACAGGTGTCTGCGGCAGGGGAGTCTGTTTGAACAGTGAGGTGTGCAAACAGGCCCGCCATACCCACTGAACCTTATTTTTCCATGCACTGCAGCAAGGCAGCAAGTGCTTGGGCCCCTCAAAGACACCTACCGGCTACTCCTGATCTCGTCTGGTCTCATCCTCTGCTTCCAAGTAGCCACGAATCTGATAGGGACTCCACTCTGCTGGATCCGAAGGTTCCCTTACAAGCTCAGATTCCTCACTCCGGAAGGATCCCAGCCTCAAACACGGGAGCCTGGGAGGTCTCTGGAGGGTGTGGATTAGCCTTGCTTACAGCATGGGATAGGGAGGGTTTACCTGCCTCCTGGAGGAACCTGAGGATGAGTAACCAGGGTGACAAATCAGAGCAAAGGAAACAGCAGATGACATCCTCCCTGGGCAACACTGTGGATCCGTGCTGCGGACACCGCCAGAGGCCCCGTGCCGGTGCCGTCAGCTCCGCCAGCGGTTGGTCTTGCCTGAGACCCTTGAGCAGGTTCTCCGGGGATGCTCTCCGCCCCGCGGTGCTGTGGGTGCCTCTCACAGGTGGAGTCCCGAGGTTTCAGTTCATGTTCGTGGCACATGCACTTTATAGAAATTATCTAATAGTTGACATTCTGCTCATGCGTGCACTTCTTTGTTTATTCGCTATTGTAAAGATTTCTTTTATTTCCTTTATTATTTTTATTTGTGTGTGTGTGTGTGTGTGTGTGTGTGTGTGTGTGTGTGTATACCACACATAAGTGGGTATCCTCAGAAGCCAGGAGAGGATGTCAGGTCCCCTGGAGCTGGAGTTACCAGCTGTTGTGAGCGACCCAATGTGGGTGGGGCTAGAGTCATCTCTCCAGCACCCCCCCCCACTTCTTTTCTTTTGAGGGGAAGTCTCATATAGTCCAGGTTGGCCCCAAACTTGGCATGTAGCTGAGGACGACCTGGAGCTGACCCTCTTGGTTTCCACGTCTCTTGGGATGGGATTACAGGTGTGTTCTGCCATGCTTGGCTTATGGACTGCTGGGGATCTAACCTTCGTGCACTCTACCGACTAAGCTATGTCTGTGTGTCTTTGGTGTTCGTGGCGCTTACCACCACACCAGCCCTTGTTCCTTCCGCTCGTGTGGAGCTGTCTTGTTTCCGCTGTGAGCCATCTGACCTTGGGTGCTGGGAGTTGAACTTTCATAGAGCAGGGAGTGCTCTGAACTGCTGAATCCTGTCCCAGATACATTTATTTATATTTAGAAGTAAATAAACTTTATTGCGAAACACAAAAGACTTAAAAAATAGAACCCATCACATCTCCACAGGTCTGTGTGCCTGCCCGGCTCCCCAGTGGCAGGTTTGCTTTGGAGGGTATATTCTGCTATTATTATTTTAATGAATTTTATTGACTTTCATTAATTTTTAAAGTTGACTTATGAAGTAACGGGGTTCACTATGGCTTTTTTATCCATAGATGTCATTTTACTTTATTCTTATTCCTCTCTTTTCCTTATTGTGCCCCCCATGCCCATCCCCAATTGTTCTAGTTTCATTTCTGTTGCTGTGGGGGGAAAAAAAAAAACAACCCTGGCAGAAGGTAACTTAGTGGGGAAAGGAATTGATTTGGCTTACAATTCCTCATAATGGTCCATCATTGGGGGAACTCAAGGAAGTTAAGCAGCTAGTCACCGCTGCAGTCGAGAGCAGAAAGAGAATAGTCCTTGCTTGCTCAGCTCAGTTTCTCCACTCAAACTGTTCAGGACAGCCAGCCTAAGGAATGGTGCCACCCACAATGGGCTGGGTCTTTCCGCACCAATTAGCAATCAAGACAATCCCCAGAGACACGTCCACTGGTCAAAGTGATCTAGAGAATTCTTTAAGCAGTCCTCAGTTGTGCTGTGTTGATAAAAAATAGCCAGCACACCTGGCCCCAATCTTACCCTCATTTCCTCCCTTCCGACATAGTGCCATCCTCTGATTTCAAGACACTTAACATGATCATCTCCAGGTCCACGCAGTTTCCTGCTGGTGACCTGATGTTACTTTTCTTTGTGGTCTAGTAGGATCCCGGTGTGCCTATGTGCCACATTTCCGTTGTCCATCCACCTGTTGGTTCTGTTAGCTGTTGTGAATAGCACAGTGCAGCTAGTTCTCTGAACTTCGTTTTCTGTCACTCCCACACTGCAGATGGACACTCCCATGTGCATTAGTTAATTTTCTCATTGTTATGAAAATACCTGACAAAAGCAACTTAAGGGAAGGAAGGGTTTATTTTGGCTCATACTAAGATGCAGATTGTCATAGCAAGAAAAGGCACGGTGGCAGGAGTGTGATGTAGCTGGTCACACGGGATCCACAGTCAGGGAGCAGAGAGAGATGGGCATGGATGCTCCTGTGCAGCAGCTTGCCTTCTCCTTTTCTATTCAGTCTGGGACTCCATGGTGTCAAGGAGGTGCAGACATCACAGGCCTGGGAATCATAAGCATGCCTATGACATGGAAGCAGCTGTGGTATTCAGGTGCTGTGGCTGTCCTGTCAGGATGAACAGCTACCATCACTTCTGTGATAGGGAGAGGATAGTCTGTTGGTGCATATGGGTGGTGAGCCTTACATAAAACCAAAGCCGGGGGGAGAATTTTTATAAGTTTCAAGTACATGAACAAGTATATGAGAGAGCACAATAGGAGCTATTTTTCTCTGTTATAAGGCCCAAGAAAGAACACACTGGAGTGAGATGAGGCAGGGGTGCATGTTGGGGAAGTTTATTTTTAGTGATGCATAAAATAATTGTTTTGTGTACCGTTTGGGGAAAGGCTGCCTAGGCCTTGGCATTTTGTATTGTCTTCAGGTGTTGGATTTATGTGGGGGATGTTTGATTGCTTGGGATCTGCACGTGCTATCAGTGGAACACCAGAGGAGTTCTCAACCAATAAAAACACCTGAGCTCAGATGCTCGGGGTTCCACTGTCTAGTATAGCACTTGCCATGATGGTGGTTCCCTCTGCTGAGGTCTGGCATGGTTTACATCTATGACTATGGCTCCTTTCCTCCTTGCTGAGCTGTCACAGCAGTGTACTGCTACAGGCATGACTGCTTGCTATTAAGAACAAGAACAGATGTGGTCCTTTTAGGAGACAGTGTGAGAAGAGGCAAGGAGCCATCTTCCCTGAAACCCACCATGCTGATCCCAGCTTCCTGAGGCACCCAGGGTTCTCTGAAGCCATAGCATTCACTCTTGCTTGGCTTTTTTATCAAAGATGTGAGGCCAACAGGGTGCTGGTGGTCAACCAGCTTCCTGACTCACTGAAGCAAGGGCTGCGCTTTCCTGCAGAGGCCAGGGATTACCTAACCCTTTCCATCACTCCAGGGTAGAACAGCATGTGGAGTCCAAGAGCTCATCCATGGATGACCAGAGGACTCAGGCAGGCAGGATTGGACAGCCTTGGTGCCAAGGGTCCTCAGTCAATAGGGAGGAGTGCTTCTCTAGTAGAAGAGAATGATGAAAGAGAGACTGGACCACTCACAGGGAAGGGACAAGGGAAGGAAGTCTGGGGGAGGCTGTGGGACAGGGAGACAGAAGGTGCCCTTCATTCAGGTCTGGAAGGGAGTGGTACCAGTTTTACCAGGGATGGAGAACTCTACCAACTTAGGGACCATCTACAGAGCATCTGCTAAGCGGTGGCAGAGTCTGCCAGGGCAGTGGCCCCCTACCTTTCATGACAGCCCCTCTTCCCCACCCCATTTCCCTTCCCTTCTATCCATTCTCCCATCTTCCTTTCATGGTTTGCGAGCTACCCCAAACTCCTCTGAAGCTCAGCTAGACTGGGATTCATGATGAGTCTCTCACTAAAGCACATCCAGTTAGATGGAAGACTTCTGAAACCATTTTTTTGTTTTGTTTTGTTTTGTTTTTCTGAGATAAGGTTTTACATGGCCCTGAAGGGTCTGTAACTTACCATGTAGACAAGGCTGGCCTTGGACTCACAAAGATCCACCTGCCCCTGCCTCCCGAGTACAGTACTGGGATTAAAAGGGCATGCTACTATGTCCAGCTGACTTCTGAAAGCTATTAGGCTACGAAATCTATAGGAATTGGAATTCAAAGGTGGAATGTGAGAGAGGACGACTCTGGGGGTCCTCAGAGCACTCTGTGCTACTGAAGAACCTCTCCTTCCTCATTCCTTCCTGAAGAGAGAGGGGCCCACAAGACTCAGGAAGCTCAGAAAGTTACAAGAGTCCCAAGGGCCCTCCCTTCAGGATTATTATATAGGCAGTAGACACTTGCCAGAGAGAAGGGACTCTTCGGTGGAGCTGCCTTGAAGTTGTGCAGACAGTGACAGTGGGGCAACTTCCACAGGCTGTCACCCATGCTGGGTGAGTTTCTCAGTGATGCTACTGCCTTGGAGTCACCCACGCAGGGTATTAGCTGCTGTGGTGGCTGGCCAAGAGAGAGATGGAGGCGTATTCATGGGTGCAAACCCTTCCAGACCTCAGCAGAGGGGACCACCATCATGGCAGGTGCTATACTCAACAGTGGAACCCCAAGCATCTGAGCTCAGGTGCTTTCAGCGATCCAGAACTCCTCAGGTGTTCTACCGATAGCACGTGCAGATCACAAGCAATCAAACACCCCCCACAGAAATCCAACACCTGCAGACAGTACAAAATGCCAAGGCCTAGGCAGCCCCTCACCCAGCAGTGCGCAAGACAACTATTTCATACATCGCTAAAAATAAACTTCTACAACATCCGTGTAAGTAATCCCAATCAGCTCACTGGTTCAAGCTACACTCAGGTGGAATCATTTGGAGGTGCACAGTCCATGCCCTATCCGGAGTGAACAGATATGTGTTCATATCTCCCCAGGACAAGTCACACACTCTGTCACCCGACTCCCTATTTCCCTCCATCCTTCCTACACATACAGAGTGTCCTGTACATGTTGGGACCTGTGAGCCTCTGGCTCTGTTTAGGAGAGACCTTGCCGGGCTATAGAATCCTCACGCACACCCCACCTCCTAGCCAGCATCTCCCTATGTGGACATTGCGCATCTGTGAGTGAGGGCTAGACTCAGGGCATGATTTATAGCCCCTTTCTGGGAACTACTGTTACTAACGAGCAGAGCCAATTTGTGCTTCCTCAGTGGGGAGGGTGAAATCAATTAATGATGCACGTAAAATGAACAGGCAGGCCTGATGGTGGAGCGTGGCCTAACATCCGGCAGTGATAGGGGTTTTCTGAAGCTGAACTAATAGGAAGATAGGAGGGAAAGAAGATCAATCCCATGTACAATGGGCAGGGAATCCAGAGTAAACAGAGTAGCTGAGCTTAGGCCTCCTTCCATCTGACTGAGCCTGAGGTAAAGATAAGAACAGGCCACCCACCTGACCAGCCAATGTTGGTATTTGCTTATGGACTCACTCGACAGGCATGTCTGCAAAGAGGTGAATGGGCACTTTCCAAACAGTACCCGAGGGGAGAGGATGAGGTCCACCTGCCTGTGTCCTGTAGGAGAAAGTGGGGGAGAGAGGAGAGGACTCAGGAGGGAGGCAGGGAAGAGTGCATCAGGAAGCAGGGGACTGCTGTGGAACTCGGAGCTTGACCCTACTGGGACACCTGGAGACTGTGGAGCACACCTCAGATTGCCCACAGAGGGTACGGAAGCTAGGTGCTCACTCGCTCACCACCTGTATGCCCCGCTGGATGAGGGTTACCAGAGAAGCCCACTGCTTCAGCTTGCTTTCCCGTTGCTGCAATAAACACCGGGACAAAAAACAACTTAGGGGAGGAAAGGGTTAACTTCAGCTCACAGGTTACAATCCATCACAAAGGAAGTCAAGTCAGGCACCCAAGGCAGGAACCTGAAGACAGAAACAGAATCAGAGAGCATGGAAAACACTCCTTACTGGCTTGCTTACAAACTCAACTCACATTTAGCTATCTTTCGTAGACAGTCCGGGACCTCCTGCTTGGGATGATGCCGCCCACAGTGGGCCAGGCCTTCTGACATCAATTAGAAATCAAGAAAATGTCCCACCGACATGCCCTTAGGCCAATCTGAGGAAGGCAGTTCCTCGACTGAAGTTCTTCCCGAGTGTGTCCAGGTGACAACCAAGATTAGCCATGGCGCCAGCCCTTCCTTGTACCGCACATGGGTGGTGCCCTTATGTGCAGAAGGACCTTCTGGCGGAGAGAACGTGTGGTCAGGATGGAAGAGTGTCCGCTGTCTCCTAAAGCAGAATCAGCCCTTGAGGGCTGGTGGGTGTGTGGGCTGAGTTCTGACAGGGTCTGCTACAGACTGCTGGTTCTCGTCCCTTTTCGGGTCAACATGGCTGTAACTCCTGCAGGGGTGCGGCTCCTCTGTTGACCTTAACGGGTCGGCGGGTAGTCGGTCTTAACCCACCAGGCAGATGCCTTGGAAGCTTGGTAAGAAAGGAGGACCACCCCCTCCCTTGGGATGAGAATAGGAGGACTGTGCCCTCCCTCATGATGGTATTTCTCTTGATGGGGTGATGGAAAGGATCGCTGGATGCCTACTGTGAATGAATCTTCATGTACCATCTTACTTCCTCGGACCACGGGTAGAACCCAGAACTCGGAGAGGCACTGGGGTCAAAGGAGTTTGAGGCCTTGGATACTGTGGGCCATTGTATGGATGGAGGGTGGGTGAAGATCACTCAGGCACGTGCGGATGCTGATCTATACCTGCATCTGTATCCATATCTAATATCTCTATTTAATTAGCCGGTTTGACGGCTTATCTTTTTATTTTTTCATTGGGAAAAATCTATACAATATATTTCTCCCTACCCCAATTCCTCCTAGATCTTCCCTACCTGCTTACCTACCCAACTTCATGTTTTCCCAACCCTCCTCTCTCAAAACAAACAAACAAACAAAAAACTCAAGAAACAACAAAACTCAACAAAAATGAAAGAAACAAAAAAAATCCAACAAAAATGAAAATTAAAACAAACAAGCAAGAAATCAATAAGAATCTTCCCGGCGGGCATGTATTGCTGTGGGCTGCAGTCTTCAGAGCTGGGTGATACTGACACCTACCTTTCTCCCCCGGTAGCATGCAGACCACTTCCCGGCACCGTGAACAGGAGTCATGAAGCTTCCAGTGAGGCACCAGCCTACATCTCCATGTCCTTGTCGACAGCAGTAGGGCCTTACCCCAGGGTGTGGAGAGGAACATATGTGTATAGCCTTGAAAATCGCCTGTGATGCTTGGGGCTTTTCATGGGACCTCTTTGATCGGTGACCTCATTTGCCTTTCTTCTTCTGAAATCTTCTCTAAGAACTGTGATCATGAGAGTCTGCTGTGGCTGGCTTTGCCCATGAAGCTCTGCATTGGTTTCCAGACTGGCTTGGTTTTGCTCTCTGCATGTTCCACAGTATGGGCTAAATGTCAGCAACCCTCATGTCCATCTCAAGACGTCATGGGAGTGAAAGAGTGAAGCCCAACCACGCAGGCGAGTGTCCAGCCTCTGATAGTCTCCAGAGCAGATCAGAGAGCTAAACCCACTGAAGTTCAGGAGGGCTTTGCGCCCTGTGGGTCTATGGCAAAGCTTTGGATGTAAATTGTATTAAAGGCAGAGAAGAACTGACAGCGGCCAGTTTTCCAGTGTCTCTGTCAGATTTCTCGAATCTCCCTTTAAAAAGTCGCCACTTTTCTCTTTTTTACATTTTTATATAATTATTGTTACTGTGTGTGTGTGTGTGTGTGTGTGTGCACGCACATGCATGTCACAGGGTATGTGGAGGTCAAAGGACCACCTGTAGGAGTCAGTTCTCTTCCTTCCATGTAGGTCCTGAGGATGCCATCAGGGTTGGTGGAAAATGCCTTTGCTTGCTGAGTAATCTGAAATCCCCTTTTGCAAAATAGGTGAAAGCACCTTCCCACCCCACGCCCCTCCTCCCACCCAGGCCCCTCCTCCCACCCCACGCCCCTCCTCCCACCCCACGCCCCTCCTCCCACCCAGGCCCCTCCTCCCACCTCCCACCCCACGCCCCTCCTCCCACCCAGGCCCCTCCTCCCACCCAGGCCCCTCCTCCCACCCCAGGCCCCTCCTCCCATCCCAGGCCCCTCCTCCCACCCCACGCCCCTCCTCCCACTCCAGGCCCCTCCTCCTACCCCACACTGCTCCTCCAACCTCAGGCTGTTCCTGTGGAGGGCATGACAGACAGCTGAATACTATCTGGGGATTGGACCAGGGCCGCTGGCAGGGCTGCTCTCCAGAAAACATTTTGTTCGTCACATTCGAGCTCAGTCATAGTTGTTGTCCCTGTATTGAACTCAGGTGGCGTGCTGGAGCATCCTTTCAAATCGTTCATGCCTTCCTCCCATTTGCAGATACACTTTGGGGGAAGGTACACTGTGGTCCAGTGTGGGTCCACACCAAAGCCCCAACATCCACTGAGAGATTTGGGGTAGGGGGCTCCCTCAAGGCTGATTGCCAGTGACCCTGGTTTCCTCACTTCCTCTCCAGTTGCGGGTGACCGATTCCCTGTGGGGTTGTACCACACATTTCGGTCAATAAGACCTTTGGGTCCAGGAGATGAGATCTCAGCAGGAGCTCTTACCTTGTACTGGAGACTTACCTATGAGTGGTAGGTGCAGGGGTGGGGTAGGCTGGGCAGGAGTGGCTCCCACCCCATGGGACCAAATCACTGGGCCATAGGGAGGTAGAAAGAGTGACTACAGCCTGAGACGCAGGTTTGGATCTCAGCTCTGCTGCTCATGAACGGTTTGCTAAGAACTGGATCTGTGCTGGGGTCACAGCAGGGAGCTAGACAAGGGGCTCCATTTGCCAAGCACTGTCCATCTTAAAGTCTGTGGTAGACCAAGAAACCAGCTGTGGAGGGCGAGGCTGGTCTGCCCCACACTCTGGTTTCTCATGACATAAGCCAGGTTATGGCTAAGAAGGGTGCTGTAGGCCTGCCTAGCTTCGAGATGCCTAAAGAGGGGGGAGAACAATCCGAACAAGTCTGTGTGGCTGCGTCATCTCCTTGTCCACTCCCCATGGTCACGAGTCACTGCATTTATGGGACGGACACACCAGGAGCATCGGAAGGTGCTTTTATTAGGCTGTCATCATTTCTGGACACCTCTGCCCCTCCATTGCCCTGCCCAGTTGTAGCTGGGTTGGGACCCTAACACAGGCAGCTCTTCACTGTGCCCCCTTACCCCTTTAGGGTCCTCTTAGTCCAAGTCACAGAGCCAGGGTGTGGAACTCTGGGTGGGTCATTGAGGCAAGACCACGGGGCAGCTATGTTCTCCCTGTGGGGACAGGGAGTCTGGGCCTTGATTTTGTAGGGCCCCACACAGCTTGGTGGTGTGATGGCTCAAGGTAGTGATGGTTGCAGAGCTCTGGAGAGTTTCCCAGCGTCCTCTGGTACTGTGAGGTCTTCAGCCTGCAGGGTACATAGCTCCCTGGAGACAGGGCAAGGGGATGACGGTGGAGGGTTTGGGCTGAGACACTGGTCACCAAGATGCCCAGCCCTCCACTGTCTTATCCGCAGCTCTGAAGTCCTGCCTGGCCTGCCATGGCCATTCCCGGGCTTCTAAGCCAGGTGCAGACTGGTAAATAGTTATAAATAATGGATTATCATCCTCTTGTGTTGCACCACCTGGAATGTCCCCACCTGTACATTACGATGGTGTATTGCAACCATCTCCAGGGCTCTCATAAATGTGACGGTGAGCAGCAGCCAGCCTTGCCCCCAGCTTCTCAGCACTGCCCACCCTGCCAGGTAGCTCTGTCGGGACCTCCCATCAGCCCCACAAGTCCTCTCTGGTGGTCTCTCCGACAGCAGCCTCAAAGAAGTAGAGTTCTCCTCTGGCCTCCAATTTGCCAGCTGCCCTGGGTGGCTTTATGTCATGTCTGAGGTCACTAGTGAGGGGCAGGGTCTTTGTCTTCAAGTCTGTCATTTTGTCTGCAGGATAGGGCTGGACTCCCATCGGAAAGTCAGTTGGTTCCCAGGCCTGAAAGGACACAGGGTGCTGGTTAGCTTGGGGTGGGGGCTTTTCCAGGGCTGATAGGCACTGAGGGGAGGATGGCCACACCCTTAGCTCTGAACCCTGCCACCCAGGGTTCAGACTTTCTTTGTTCTCTGCTAAGGTATCATTCCTGAGAAGACCCACACTCATTCCAACCCCATGGTTTCCACTGGTGCTTCTACTTAACACACACAGAGGCACACCCACATACACACACACACACACACACACACATGAACACATGCATACATGCACACACACACACAGCACACATGTGCATGAGCACTCTCACACACACACATGCACACATACAGCACACACGTGACGCACACTCACACACATATACACGAACACATGCATGCATGCACACACACACAGCACCATGTGCATGAGCACTCACACATACACACACATGCACATACACACAACACATACATGCACAACCACCCATGCACATTCACGGGCAGACACACATGCACTCACACATACACACGTATTTTCAAGTAAGCCTTTAAAAAGAGGCAGTCTTAGGTCCCACCCTACACGTGCAGGTTTAAGTCTGTGTTGGGACAGAATCTTCACGTCCGTGCACATGAAAGTGTGGGCACAGGATGAGGTCACTGTTCATCTGCCTGAGGTTTGGACGGTGTGGTCGGTCCAAGAGGGAACTCCTGAGATCTTTTGGGTGAAGTAATGAACACAACATTTTAAAAGTTCGGCGGGCAGGGAGGCCGAGGGTGAGCACAGCGGAGCTGGAGCTGGAGCTGGACCATGAGCTCTGTCTGTGTGGTGCTACTGAGGCCGAGTGGGTGGTTGCAGCAGCACTGTGCGTGGGGAGGAGGAGGTTAAACAGCGTGGGCCTTGCCCGCAGGCCTGCAGGGCCAGTGCTGTGTGAGACCCCGCCCTGGAACTCAGCAGAGATGGGCCCTGCTCTTTATCATGTTCTTCCAGAATGTTTATATATTTGTGTTTACAGTGTGAGTGTGTGCCTGTGTGCCTATATGACAGGGCATGTGTGCGGAGGACAAGGACAGTTTGTGGGCATCGTTTTTTTCCTTTTATCACATGGTCGCTGGGAACGGAGCTCAGGTCAGCAGGCCCAGCAGCCTCACCAGCCGAGCATCTCACTGGTTCATTTTTGACATATTCTTATCTGTCCTGACCCAGAAGGAGTCAGGGCACACCCTAGCTTACATGGTTACATGCTCAGCTCTGAGGCCCTTGAAAGACCCCAGGCCACACCACAGACCCATGGGACTGAAACCTCTGGGGTGGCCCAGTAATTAGTATACACAGCCGGGGCTGACACCCCCTTTCATGCGGTGTGTGGGAAGATGAAGATGCTACACAGCAGAGGGGCGAGCACAGCACACTCTGGCATGGCCCTCCTTCGGAGGCCCACACACAGCCTCTCGGGTGCCATTTCTGTTGCGCACACTGTGTCCCAGTTAAGGGATGGAACTGGAGCAGCAGCGGGGTGATGGGGTACCCTGGGACGGAGGGTATCACCATGGATCTCATCACCCCAAGGCCACTTTCACTGCTGCCAACTCTGGTGCCCAGGACATTATGAAATCCTCTGAGAGCTAGTGTGTTCCCTCCCTCTCTCTCTCCCTTCCTCCCTCTCTGCCTCCCTCCCTCTCTCCCTCCCCTCCCTCTCTGCCTCCCTCCCTCTCTCCCTCCCTCCCTCTCTCCCTCCCTCCCTCTCTGCCTTCCTTCCTCTCTCCCTCCCTCTCTCCCTCCTTTCCTCCCTCCCTCCCTCCCTCCTTTCCTCCCTCCCTCTCTCCCTCCCTCCCTCCCTCCCTCCCTCTCTCTCTCTGCTCTTTCTGACCCTTGGAAGAGCCCCAGAACACAAGCAGGAGTTGGAGGTTTATTGATAGGCCCTTTCCTGGCACCTCTTAGAGAAGGGGGACCTTTGGTTTCGGGGGCCACTCTGCGGGACTTTTCCGGATGGAAACACTTCCAAGTTTGAGGATTAAGGAAGATTACGAAAGGGGCTAACCTCATTTCCTCAGGTATAAAACCCATGCTTGGCAGTGGAAGGGCGGATCTGACTCCACGGATGACGCACGCCCCTTTGAGGGACATATACCTGTCTGCAGGTGCCCCTGGAAGGGGTTTAAACATTCTGCTGGCATTTCCCTGGGTCCTAGATCATAGAGCTTCATCCTGGCTCTTGGCGCATTCTCAGAACAGGGAGCCTTATGTTAAGTCGACCTCTCTGGGCTCCTGCTCCCGAAGCAGTCACAAGTTCCAAGTAACAGTGCTGGGAAGAAGCCATACAGGGGCAGCACGCTCAACTGAGAGCCCCAGGCAGGGCAGGGTGTTTGCTTTGGCTGGGACAGTGCTGGCCTGGCCGCTGTCTGCCTGACAGCCTGGCCTGATAAGTGGGTTGCACACAAAATTCCTCTTAGTGGGCTGCGGGCCATCTGCTGTGTGTCTGGACAGGTAAAGCCTGCTGGCCCTTTGGCTTGGTGGGAAATGGCCCCCATATGCCCTTCTTGTGGCTTCCCCTGAGTCTGCATGGTCACTAAGAAGCCCAGAGGGTTTTTCCCTTTGAGTTGTATGTGTGTGTGTGTGTGTGTGTGTGTGTGTGTGTGTGTGAGAGGGGGGGGCGGGGTGAGGGAGAAGGAGAAAGGAGAGAGAGAGGTATGCTTGTAGGCACTGTGCACATGCAGGCCAGAGTTCAATCTTGAATACTATTCCTCAGATGTCATCCACCTATTTTTACATTAATTCACGAACTTAGAGTGTGTGCCACTGCCCACTCCGGTGGAGACCGGGGGACATCTGCGGGGGGTTGTTTGTCTCCTTCCATCATGCGTCCTGGGGTCAGGCATGGCAATAAGCTCCTTTGCCTGCTGAGTCATCCCGCTGTCCCCACCTTGCTTTTTGACACAGGGTCTCTCACTGGGACCGGACACTCACATGTTAGCCTAGGCTGGCTGGCCAGAAAGCCCAGGGGTCTGCCTGTCTCAGCTTCTCCAGCACTGGAATTATAGATGTGTGTGTCTGTGCCTAGCTCCTTTACATTGGCTCTGTGGATGAAACGTGAGTCCTTGTGTCTATGCAGCAAACATAACTCTCTGGGCTACCTTCTCAGCCCCGATACATGTTTTAAATCAAACGCCCATGCCAGGCAGTAGTGGAACACGCCTGTAACCCTAACACTAGGGAAGCAGAGGCAGGTGGATCTCTGAGTTCGAGGCCAGCCTGGCCTACAAAGCAAGTTCCAGGACAGAATATGGGGGGAAAAAAACCTGTCTCAAAAAACAGAACAAACCAGAAGTAAACTGCCAGGCTTCCTGGTAGGTCTCTGGGACATTAGTGACAGTGTCAGCAGGAAAACACCGATCTGACATCATCAGTCTTGGGCTTGCGTGTCTTCTAAGAGAGTTGGGTAACATTTCTGAGTACAAAAGTGGCCTCAACACAGCTTAAAAGTCCTGCTGCCTGGAAGGCTCTTGGGGAGAATGGCGGCTGACTCCTGCAGTTCACCACGGGCAAGGCTGTTAAGGGTCCCTCCTTCCTCTTCTTCCAGCCACTGCACAGCATCGCCTCTCACTTCGAAAGGGGATTGCTGGTCCCCTTGTGACAGTTGGTTGATCTGGACCGTCAGCTTGATCGGATTGAACAGCGCCTCAGCAGCGGTGTATTCTGGATGTGTGGCATTTGCAGAGAGGATTTTTACAGCAGGGAGGAGACACCCTGAGTGTGGTGGCTAAGTCTGATAGGTTGGGGGTCCAGACAGGATGTAAGAGGAAAGGAGGCAGCCTTTCTACCCTCCTGCTGCGTCCCGCTCTAGCCCTGAGCTGTTCTCTGTCCTTCCTGCCACCAGGGACTGACAGCTCTGACACCGTGAGCCCAAACAGAACCTCTTCCCCTAGAGTTGTCTGCTCAGGGTTCGGTCACATCAGCAGAGAGGTGACGGACACACTCTTCGATCTCACTGTGAACTTCCTGTGCCACTGGAACATCCCCAGCCACAGACAAACTCACCTTTGCTGTCTCCAGTGACAAGATGCCTCCTTCTGGCCTCCTGCTTTTCCTCAGCCATGTCCCCAGCTGCCCCACTGCACAGCTCCTCTCCCCTGCACAGCTGTCCCACTGCACAGCTCCCCTCCCCTGCACAACTGCCCCACTGCACAGCTGCCCTCCCCCTGCACAGTTCCCCTCCCCTGCATAGCTCCTCTCCCCTGCACAGCTGCCCTCCTAGCACAGCTGCTCTCCCCTGCACAGCTCCCCTCCCCTGCACAGCTGGTCTCCCAGCACAGCTGCTCTCCCCTGCACAGCTCCCCTCCCCTGCACAGCTGGTCTCCCCTGCATAGTTCCCCTCCCCTGCACAGCTCCCCTCCCCTGCACAGCTCCTCTCCCCTGCACAGTTCCCCTCCCCTGCACAGCTGTCCTCCCTGCACAGCTGTCCTCCCTGCACAGCTGCCCATCCAGGGGTGCTGCCTATGACTGCATCACTGTCCCCCTGTCCTCCCCGCACAGGCCTTCCCTACATAAAGTTGCACTTGTCCACCGCATGGCAGCCCATGCTGCTGTAACTGGTGCTCACACAGTGGGCACCCTGGGGGGGAGTCTACTTGTTTGCTATGAGGAAGACAGTTTTCCTTCAGCTCCAGTGCCCTATCCATGTGTAAACTGAGCTTGGCTAAGCCACAGAAACAGACAGGTGCAGACAGGTGGGAGAGAAGCTGAGCGTGGCATCCCCAGCTGCGGGGGAAGGAGTCAGCCACATGATCCAAGACTCTCCTTTCACAATGCCTGTGGTTTGAGTTTGTGGAAACAGCTTGGTTCTCCAATGCGGTGAGGCTGGGAGGTTGGGCTTCAGGAGGCGGGGTCTATTGGGAGGTCCTTAGTCACTGCGGGAGCCAGAGCCCTGGATCCCTCTCTGGGTTCCTGTCTCACCATGTCACCCCTCCTTCTTAGCCCCCTCTGCCATGAGGTTCTGAGCACAGCAGAGCTGCCTGCTGCAACTACTGTGTGTGCCCTTGAGCTCTTTACTAAGTTATCCAGCCTTGGACATTTTATTACAGCAGTGGAAACATGGACAGTCAGCATATCCTCAAGGAAGGCAGCTTTTGACAAGCCAAGACAATGTCCAGCCTTTGCAATACTGGGGTAAGGCTAAGACCAGCTGCAGTGTGAATATGGGGTCCAAGCCTTGCACCCGTGGTGACTGGGAATGGAGGAGGTTTGTCCATGGCAAAGAAAAGATGGTTATCTGCCAAGAGAGCAGGCCAGTGAGGAAGCCCAGGAAGGACTGTCTTCTCTTCCTGCTGTGGAACAGGTGTCCCCTCCATGACTTTACACAGTGTCCCCAACCCTGGGCTTTCAAGTCATGCTTACATCCACAGCTCCTTGGCAAGAACTATGTTCCTTTCTAGCCAGGGTTTCAATGAATTACAAAACCTCTCTCAGCTCCTTCCTGTTTAGAGAAGGTTGGGCAGGAGAGAGAAAGAGAGAGATGCCTACAGGAAACAGAGAACAAAGCCAAGGTCTGGAGCAGGGAGAGGGAGCCTGGCCAGGGGCAGTAGGAGCATCAGGCCATCCACTCCCACACTGGCCCCTGTCCTAGTGGATCTGGTCCTGGCCCCTAGGACTTGGTGAAGCAAGGCTCAGCTCATGTGAGGTGCCTGAGGCCAGTGCCATGGCTGCAGGGTGAGATGCCCCCTCTCTCCTTGCAGCTTCCTGCCTGCTTTAGATGCCCCCCCTACCCCCAGCTCCCAAGTGCGGGACAGAAGAGTGAGGGCAGCCTGGTCCCGCAGGGGTCCCAGGGGATGATGCGCACTTACATTTCTTCTGCAGAACGCTCTGTCTGGCCCTGATGAATGCCAGGATGTCTGAGTCTGTCTGGCTGTCTCCAGTGAGAGGGATGGATGACGCCGGCCTTTCGGGGATACTGAGGACAAACACACGTGTCACGGTGTCACAAGTCACTACACCTTGTGCCTGGATGTTGCCCTTTCCAAAGTGGTTCTCTACCTTACTTAATCTTGCTTTTTTAAATATTAAAATGTGTGCGCCTGCGTATGTATGTGCGCACGGATATGGGTATGTGTGGGCGTGTTTGTGTGTGCACGTAGTCAGATGCTAGCTTGTGGCGGATGGTTCTCTCCTCTACCATGGGTTCTGAGGTTCAGATTCAGGTCACCAGGATCGTGTGACAAGTACTTTCACCCACTGAGCCTGCTGTTCTATTTGGACACTTGGCTTTTGTCTGACCTCTCAGCTTTCCACGTCCTCTGTGTGCAAGTCTCACCGATTCTTTCACCATGCCACCAGTCCCTCACTTCTTGTCTCTCCTGGAGTAGAATTCAAACCCTGCCCCGTGACGTCCTGGGTCCTGAGTGTGCTGACGCTGGTCCACTCCCCAGCTCTCTTTTTGCTTCTTCCATAAACTGATTCCTTCTGGTCTTGGGTCCTTTGCTCCGGCTGCTTCCTCTCCCTGCTGCTGCTCCAGACCCACCTTTACACAGCTGAATATTGCTTCCCCACAGCTCCTGCCCTCACCCAGACTTGAGCAAACCAAACACACTTTACCCACCTCTCCGTAGGCTCTCAGCGTAGACATGACATCTTGACGATGTCTCCCCAGTACCCATGTACTGCTGCCAAGGCTTAGCAAATGCCTCCAAGGGAGAGACTGCTATTCTAATCTCTTCAAATCGCAACCATAGTTAGAGTGCCACCATTAATGAACTACATTTCCCAGCATCCTTCTGCAGCCACAGGGCCACGAAATTTGTAAGCAGAAGAGTTTGTGTGAGGTTTCCAGAAATTCCCCTGATAAAGGGAGGGATACTGGCCCCTTCCCCCTCCCCCTTTCTTTATCTGGCTTGGAGAACTTTGCTGGCTTTGCCAGTCTTGTGCCTAACTCCACAAAGCAAATGGTAGGGTGCATTTCCTTAGATGCTGAGGTGGTGGGCTTGCTCTTGGTCACTGTGATTTAGGATTGGCACCCTACCTGCAGCCTGGCAAAAGCTCAGGAGCTGCATGGGGTGGGGGTGGGGTGGTCAGGAGCCACAGTGGGAGGTGGCGAGTTCCACGGATAAGAGGGTGGACTCAGCCTGAGGCAGCTCTGACAGAAGGGCTTGGGGACTTGGGTTCTTGTCTTATGGTTCTAACAGCCCTTATTGGCAAGAGGCCCTCTAAACTCTGTTACCCTAATCCTGGGGAGGGTAGTCAGCTCTCTTTGGTGGTGGTGGGGCAGTGGGCTCTGGATGATTGCCCTAACTGGCTTTTTTTTTTTTTTTTTTCAACAAATTCCTACTAGGTAGACCAGGCTGGTCTTAAACTCAAAGATCTGCCTGCCTCTGTCCTCTAACTGTTGGGATTAAAGTTATGTGCCACTATACCTGGCTTGTCTTAGACATTCTTCCCCAGAACATGGAACTACTCTGACCACACCTCAGTGTTTTGGGGGGAAAAAAATCCCTCCAGTTTTGAGAGTCAGAATGTAAGAGAACGTTTGGGGGGACATCTCAGGTACCAGGACAGAGGTCAGCCCCAGGTTCTTCCTCTAGGAATCAGAGAAGGGGCTCCTGGGGGCCCCTTGGGCTGTTGGGGAAGTGGACATCAGGCCCACTCTGCTCACTGCAGGGGCTGTCATGGCGTTGGGGGAGAGGTACACACCTGTCTTGCAGCTGGGCCCTGGAGCTGCTGGGCTCTTGGCTGTGCGGACTGGGGCAGGGGGAGGGGAGGATTCTTCTGGCATTCTTATCACTGTGAAGACAAGCCAACAACAGTCAGAAGTCATGGGAAGTGCGCAGAAGAGAGGCTTGGGCCCTCTGTGACCTGAGTGCGTCATAAGCTCAGGCCTGATTCCCAAGGGGATGGCGTTTGGAGGTGGGCCTCGGGGAGGAGACGAGATGGATGAGACTCCGTGAGTGGGAGGAAGTCAGACTAGAGCATGCTGGTCACAGCAAGGAGGGGGTATCTATACACAGCGAGATCTGCATCGCTGTGCTGTAGGGTCCCTAGGTGGAACCCAGCCCCTGAAATGATGGAGACAGAACCTCTGGGAGGCGATGTCATGAGGCAGAAACCTCGAGACTAGGATTAGTGATTTTACAAAACAAACTCGAGTGCTTCTTGGCCCTGCTAGGGCGGGAGGGGGGCAGGGCCCTTACCAGATATCCAGCCTGCCAGCTCCATCTGCAACTTCCAAGCCTTGAGAACTGTGACAAGGAAAGACAGGGAAACAGGTGAGTGTGGAGCGGAGCGGTGATCCGAGGCTCGCCTGGCACATGCCAGGTCCGGGGTGTCTCCCCAACACCTGAAAAGCCAGTCACCAACCAACCAATGAGTCGCCCAGATTCCGGCATTTTGTTACAGCGGTGGGTCATGACCCCTTTGGGGGGGTCCAGTGACCCTTTCACTCGGGTCGCCTAAGACCATCTGCATGTCGGACATTTACATTATGATTCGTAACAGTAGCAACATTACAGTTACGAAGTAGCAAGGAAAATGATTTTATGGCCGGGGAGGGGGGGTCACCACAACATGAGGGGCTGTATTAAAGGGTCGCGGCGTCGGGAAGGTTGAGATCCGCTGTGTTACAGCAACCTGAGAAGACTGAACCGGCAGTCTAATGTCCTGCCTGCCCCGCCCACCATCGTGGGTGGTTACATGACGGTTTTCACCGCTGGAGTAAGACTGCTGTCCGAGAGAAGATGGACGGCGGGCAACAGCCGCAGTTATCACAGCTGTCACTTATGGCCGGTGTCTGCAACCAGGTCCCCTGACAATGCTCCGCAAACGCCATGTCCTTTTGCCAGCGGTGAAGGGCCAGAGACACAGCTCGGCGCTGTTACGGTCAGGTCACCGGCGGTCTGAGGCGTCATCCCATTAGATTAGGGAGACGGGCTCGGCAGGAGGTCAGGACGACGGGGGTTGATGGATGTATTAGAGAGAGGGGCACGACCGCGGAGTAAGTGTATACACCAAATGGGTTTCTGGAAGGAGAGCCTTGGGGAGTAAGGCAGACCAAGTGTGGGCGCCGGCTGCCCCTGAGTTACGTCTCAAAAGATCTGTTGGAGACCACCCCGCCCTTTTCCTTTCATTCTCTTCCTGTGAGTGAGATTATAGACTGGCTCCAGAGACCCCTCGGGTGAAATTAAGACCTGACGAGGTGTGTCAGGGCCAGCTAGGGCCGCACAGGGGTTTAGGACATGTCCCTTCTCTGTTTCTGGTGAGATTTCTAGAAAACCATAGGTTTCTTGCTGGGAGAGGAGAAAAAGGCCTTGGGTGGTTGTTAATGGTGGGGAAGGAGTTGAGTCTGTTCTGGCAAGCCATTTCAACTGGATTCTGGGGTGAGGGCTTCTCTCCTCTGTCCTGTCCCTACATTTCTCCATTTCTCTATCTTGTCTCAGTTCAGTCCCTGCTGTGGTCTGGGCAGGGAGCGTCCCTCCCGCTGACCGCTGCTTTGGGGAAGTGACTGGGTCCCAAGGACTCTGCCCTGGATCCTCTGGACAGAGTCACGGTTTGATGACACTGTTAACAGGTGGCGGAAATCAGGAGGCAGGTCCAGGTTGGAGGAAGTCGGTCATTGGCAGGGGGTGGGGGGAGCCTGGCCTTGGCTTCCTGGCCCTTCCCGTCTGTCCCTCTCTGCTTCCAGGCATCCCTGAGAGGTGAGCACTTCGCTGCACCCCTCTCTTGTCCACGGTGCCCTGCCTCGCCTCGGTTTCCAGGCAATGGTTTCCAGGCTCAAACATTTCAATTTTGTCACAGCATGGAAAATTCAAACACAAGCCCTGCGGTGGTCAGAGGAGGGGGCCATCATCCCCACC
This sequence comes from Cricetomys ansorgei, assembly GCA_026225945.1. Lineage (NCBI taxonomy): Eukaryota > Metazoa > Chordata > Mammalia > Rodentia > Nesomyidae > Cricetomys > Cricetomys ansorgei. The sequence continues at coordinate 10,969,460 of JAMJFZ010003581.1, read as the reverse complement.
TTAGAGATGCGAGTAGAGATGGAGACAGGTTAAACAGCAGAGCAGGAAGCTCAGCGCATCTCCGAGGCTTTCCCCTGCACTTTCAGCCTCCTCATCGCCCTGACTGGCTGGGGCTGGCCTTCTGGGGAGATGCTCTCCTTGTCTTCTCCTTGCCCATACTACCGCCCCTGCTAGGGGTGTGCTCTTTACCCAGCATTCCTGGCTGCACATTCCTCTTGTCTCTCTAGGCTACACTGCACTGTGCTCTTCTATATGGGTGTGGGAGCCTCTTCCATCCTTGGGGATGGTCCCACGAAGAGCACTGTCAGAGGTGACGGGTGGGGCGGCTTAGATGGCTCAGTGTGCTGACCTCCATCCCAGCTCTTGCTTAGGACCACGGCTTGCTTCCCCGCTGGCTAGTTGGCCAGGGTCGACCTTTCGCTCTCCCACCTCACATGCAGGATCTCCACAGGCTCAGGACTGTGAGCCAAGCGAGCAGGAAGGGGATCAGAGTGTGTGGCTCCTAAGCCCCTACTCACGCCCCCAGACTCATTCCCTGGCTGTCTCAGGTTTCTCAGTGGTGCCCTGTGGTGACTGGGCAGCAGCTCTGCTGTGTTGCTTCTGTCTGGGGTGCTGCAGGACCAGAGACAGCCACAAGGTGACAGGCTCTGCACATTCTTGGAGGGAGAAAGACTGCCATATCTTAGGGTTTCATGGGGTGGCTGGGGCAAGCCTGGGGAAGGGAAGGAGGGGTCTTCCTCCCGTAGGAGCTACCTGCTCCCCAGGCCAGGGGCAGTTTAGAAGCAGTAGCGAATCTATGGGAATAAGCCACTGGCTCTCAAATGATCCTTTCCCCAGATGCTTTCCCAGATTGTCTTCCTTGGAGGCTAGGGAGAGTTCACAGGTTCCAAGCTGCTGGAGGCCAGGACTAAACGGCAGGGGTGGGGGTGGGGGACCGACCATGGAGCAGGACAGAGGGTGTGACCACACCAGGCAGAGAGAGGTGACCAGCAGCCTTAGAGGCCAGCTGCCTGGTATGTCACCTCATGTAACACAGGCAGGAGAATGGCGCAGTATGAAGTCAGGAGGCTAAGGACTCCTGTTCCTAAGCTGTTTCATAACCTGGGGATGCCACAGTTCAGACCTTCTTCCTCTGCCTTTGAGTCCTGGGATCAAAGGTGTGCACCACCAAGCCCAGCCTAGCCTAGCCCAGCCCGGCCCGGCCCAGCCCAGCCCTATTAATTACTTTATGAGACTGGGCCTCCTTCCTCGTGTAGCCCTGGTGTTTGTCATGTTGGGTTCTTTTATTTTAAAGCTGGCTGGGTCATACATTTTCTTGTGTCCCATATATATTTAGGGTACAAATCTTTTATAAAATATGTGCTTTGCAAGTGTGTCTGGTTTGTGACACATTTCTCTTTCTTAACAGAGTCCTTTTATTTTCTCTGTGTGTGTTTGCATGAGTGCTTCCACGTGTGTGTTCAAGGATATCTATGGAGGTCAGAAGGTGGCACTGGAGCCTTTGGAACTGGAGATACAGATGCTTTTGCACCAGAAGTGGGCGCTGGGATCTGAGCTCCAGGCCACAGGAGAGCAGGAAACTCTCTTAATGGCTCAGCCATCTCTCCAGTCCAATAGTATCTTTTAAACTCTTAATTAAGTTCAATTTACTGTTTTTTTTTTGTATGAGTTTACCGATTTTTAAAACATTCAGATAGCCAAACAAAACATACCCACTGGTCATAGCCCTGTGGTTAGAAGAGGGTACAGTTCTCCTGAAGCCAGAGAGCCAGAAAGAGCTGGCACTAAGGCCAGGTATGCGTCTGGGAGGTCTGGGAAATGTCAGCCAGAAGGGGACCTTGTCTATAGGACTTTTAGTTTTCTAGATAAGATTTTTTTAAGATTAAAAAGTGTTTATTTTTTTAATTATATGTGTGTGTGTGTGTGTGTGTGTGTGTGCGCGTGCGTGTGCCCAGAGAAGCCAGAAGTGTGGGATCCCCCTGGAGCTGGGGTTACAAGTGAGGTTGTGAAAGGCCTGGCGGGGTACAAGCTCAGGTTCTCTGCAGGATCAGCAAGTGTTCTTAATCCCTGCACTGTCTCTCCAGCCCCAAGATCTGCTTTTGAAAGATAGTTTCAGACTTACAGAAGGCTTACAAACCGCACAGACAGTCATAGTGTCTCTCTGTCCATTCCCAAGACAGTCAGCTGGTGCTGCACAGCTGGTGCAGATGCTGCGCTTGCCAGCCCCACCTTTAGCTAAGCGCGCACACACTTCCTGAGCAAGTTCTGAGGTTTTCCCTTTCCCACTGCAGCACACACAGGGCACCACATTATCTATAATTCACAAGCCTTTTTTTTTTTTCTGTCTCCCTTAGGCTTCAAACCCCCAGATTCCTTTTTTATGACCTTGTCACCTTGAGATGTACCGACCAGGTATTTTGTAGAATGTCCCACAGCTGGGATTTGTGTGATATTTCCCTTGGGATTCTACTGGTATTCTCTGGCACCTTTAAAAATATTTGTGTGTGCACAAGTGTGTATTCATGTGTGTGTGTATATGTGCACGTGTGTATTCATGTGTGTGTGTGTGCATGTGTGTGTGTGTGCATGTGTGTGTGTGTGTGTGTGTGTGTGTGTTCAGGTGTGCCCCAGCATGCATGTGAAGGTCAGAGGTCAACCTGCAGGAAGTGATTCTCTCCTTCCACTATGTGGATCGTTGGGATCAAAGTCAGGTTGTCCCAAAGCTTTGTGGCAGTGGCTTTACCCACTGACCCACATTGCCTGCCCCTGGCATCTTACTTATTGGGTCTATTTATTTATTTTTATTTTGTGTATGAGTTTTTTGCCCGAATGTATGTAAGTACATGCATGTATTGCCCCTGGAGACGAGAAGAGGGCATTGGATTCTCTTGATTGGGGTTACAGATAGTTGTGAACTGCCATGTTGGTGCTCGGAATAGAACCTGGGTCCTCTGCAAGAGCAGCAAATACATTTAACCTCTGGTCCATTTTTCTTGTTCCCTGGTATCCTTTTTTTTTTTTTTTTTTTTTAAAGCTTCGTTTCAGACTTCCAACATGGGATCCTGGTGTCCTTCAACCCAAAGGTTTGATGGCCCCTTGATGGCAGAGACATGGATGCCCCATTTACACTGCCCTGGCCTCTGGCCTGGAAGGGCTGAGTATGAGGTGGATGGCTGGAGCTGTAGAGGAGAGACTGCCACCTGTGATGGATGATTAGTAGGAGACACGGTGTGCAGAGACACGAAGTCTCCACTGGGTCTCTCCACCATTTAGAGAACCCGAGGGCATTGGATCCACTGGAGCTGGTGTTACGGGCATTTGAGACTCAGTCGGCAGTGTGGGAAGCTGTCCACATTTTGCCCGCGTATATCCTGAATCTTCTATAGGACAAGGGATGTTTAAACCCTTGTCACGACTCCCTGGGTCCTGCTACACTCTAGGCCACCCCTCACCCAAACACCCTTTCCAGGCCATGCTCCCTCCTGCTCACACCAATCCCTTCCTCCTTCTGAGGCAGGAGAAGCAAGGCTCACATTGTTGGACTGCTTGGCTCCTGCTGGTGGTGGGTGTACTGACCCGGCCATCAGAGGGAAGGTCTGGAGGGGTGTGCGCTCGAGGAGAGCTTTAAAGCTACGAGCCTGGGGGCTGCAACTAATTAAGCAGCAAAGGCCATTCATTCTCTGTGGCCATGCAGCCTTGAGGAGGAGTTGGGGAGCCTTGCCCGGGTGCCCCGGACATGGCTGGTGATTCTGTACTGACCTTTTCTTGGAGAAAAGATGTGGCTGGTCCTGCTGGGGAAATGGCTTCACATGATCCTGGGGATTTGTGGCTGGGGAGTTCGCCTGTGGACTCAAGAAGGAATTTTATATGTTAGTTTAGGTTCAATGCCACGGTATGTTGCTACGTTGTAACTCTTGTCCTCTGTCCCCCTGCCCCCAGCACTGGGGCTCAAGCCCGGGACCTCAGGCTGGCTGGGAAAGTGTTCTGCCACTGAGCTACCCTCAGTCCTTGATGTAATTCTTTAAAACAGCTTTCTTTTCTTTTAAACATTTTTATCAATATGTATGTTTGTGGAGGTGTCTGTGGAGACCAGAAGAGGGTGTTGGGTCCCCTGGAGCTGGAGCTGCAGGCAGTTGTGAGTCACATGCTTTGGGAGCTGGGAGCCAAACTCTGGCCTCTGGAAGAGCAGTCAGTGCTCTTAACCACTAAGCGATCTCTCCAGCCTTTGATGACTTTCTTAAGGGGGAAAAACTCATGGTAGAAGTCGGTATACACAACGCATATGACAAAAATAAATAAATCTAGACATGGTTATGACCACAGTTTTGCTTGTCAAAACACTGTCTTTGGATGGGAACATTATTAGTAAAGTCTGGCTTATTCTCTGTGCCTTCCAGTTTTTCAATTGGAGCGTACATTACTTTCTTTTTTTTTCAGGTAGAAAGGTGGGTGCAGTGCTGTCTGGAAATTCTCAGAAGTCCTTCCCGGGTGTGCTTCTCCTTGTCCCTAAGATCACAGAGTCATGGAACACTTCCCCATTGCTCACTCCTGCAGTGGAGGCCCTGGAATGCCTGCATGTCTCCAACGCCCCGGAGAACAGGGCTGCAGTAGCCGGGACTCTCCCAGAAGCCCCTGTGAGCTTCCCGAAGCCATGGCATGGCACGGGAGCTCCCCGTCTCTCTGGGAGACTTGTCACACAGTACTCAGCACCTCCCTTGTTCCGCCACAGTCCACCCAGGAGACTTTTATAGGGTGGGCTAGCGAACTACCCGCAGCTGCACGGCATCGGCTGCCCTGAGGCAGGGTATCTGTCATCTCTGTTGCCGCCATCTGGCCTGACAGCGCTGTGGGTGGCAGGAGGCACGGGGATCCGAGCACCCGGATGCTCTGGTCTTCACTGGAATCTGCCAGCCGAGCACTTCTCCGGGTCTTATTCTGTGACCCCTGACTACTGCCCAGTGCTGGACTCCCTTGGGCACCTGCTGAAGGCCTCGCTCCCAGACGAGTTCCCTAGGGATAGCTTTGGGGCCAGAGTCCCAGCAGAAGCTAGGGTCGCTGTGGACATACGCGGCGGCCAATTACAGTCTTCATTTCCCCTAACTCCGCCCACACAGCGGCATCAGCGGTCCCTGGGACTTTGTTACCAGCCGAAGCCACGCCCATTGGCGTATCAGCATGGCTGGTGCGAGAGGGTGAAATGCTGGGTTCGCTGTGACTCTGGAATTATGGCAATGCTGCTAGTCCTAAATCTTACTACTATATCTAGAAAAGAGTATGTGTATTTTATTCCGTAGCTTTATTTGAAAATTATTCTGATAGCTCTATTTCAGTATAATGAATTCTCTTTATTTACCTGGGTATTTAATTTTAATGAACTGTTTTTTTTATTGTACTGTTAATATGGCCACTATGTAAACACTTGTATGCATTTATTATTTATTTAATTTGTAATTGCATTTATCTATTTGGTGTGTGTGTGTGTGTGTGTGTGTGTGTGTGTGTTTGTGTATGAGAGAGAATACAACTTGTGGGAGTTGTTTTGCTGTTCACACTATGCGGGTTCCAGGCATCAAACGTCATCACCCACATCATCTCCCTTTTACTCTCAAGTCACATACATGCATCACATGTATATTGAAATCTAAGTTGCACTAGGAGAGACACGTGGTGTTTAACCTTCTCGAGTCCGGCTCATTGAGCTCAGTGCAATCAATTCCAGCTCCACCCATCTTCCTACGAAGGTAATGGCTCCGTTCATCCTCATGGCTGAGTAGAACCTCACTATGTATATGGACCACATCTTGTCTTTCATCTGTTGATGGATACCTACACTGTAGGTGGTGAATAGTTCAGCAGTGAGCATGCATGAATACGCACATGTGCACGTGAATATGTGCCGTCTTAGACGCCTTCAGGCATATATCCAGGAGAGGCATGGCTGGGTAATACTGATGTTCTGGTTTCTGTCTGTTGATGACCCATAATACTGATTCCATAATACTTAAAAAAATGTTCTTCAAGTCCAGCTAGTGTGGAAGGAGCATGGATCATGGGCATCACCACCATTCGGAGGCAGCAGGCTTCTCTGATGATGGACGTTCATGTGGCCCATGCTAGCCTGAGACCACATATGATGAGGTTTGACCTGAGGTTAGGCCCCACTGCCCAGGCCCACAGGCACCTGGGCCTCCAGCAGGCACCTGGACATCACCCAGGCACCCAGGCACTGAGCGATACCCTGACCTTCAGGGTATCCTGCAGACACCAGGGCATCCCTCGGGTACCCGACAGTCATTAGGCACCAGGGCCAGGGAGGAATAGAGAGACGGTGTGATCGAGACACATTGTACGAAACTCAAATTATTAATAAAAGTATTATATAAAAAAAGTTCTTTTAGAGATGAGGTCTAGGCTTTGGGGATCACCCAGGCTGATCTTGAACTCAGTCTTCTTGCCTCCGCCTGCTAAGTGCTGTCTACAGGTGTGTGTCACCATGGCCGTCAGTATGCGCTGGTCAGTGCTTGGCTGGCTGCCCTTGGGCAAACACCTCTTCTGCCTCTCAGTTTCATTGTCTTTAAAGTGAGGGGGTGAGCCTGGGAGGGACTCTCCAAAGGAGATGTGATGCTGAGACTTCCTCACGTCCCTCCTACCTATCCAGGGGACTGCATGAGGGCGAACGGGAAGCTGACATTGTTACCGATGCTTCTTAACAAGCTGTTTTAGCTCACTACATCACAGGGGCTTTCTAGGGATCCATCTTAGAAATATGTGAGATTGTCCACAGATATGTCTTCAGGGAAGAGCTGGAAGCTATCTGAATATTCAAGAGCAGACTGACAAAATGACAAAATGTCTGTCTTCGTATACATTCAGAAAAAGCATACAAAGATATCACAAGCTGTAAGGCAGCCAGTTAATACTGGTTTTCCTTAAGTGGATAAAAGTGATGTCTACTTTCTTCTTCATGTTGTCTAAGATTTCTAGACCTAATATGCAAGAGTGTGTGGCTCTGTAATAAGAGAAAGAACAGCCAGCCATGGTAGCGCACACCATTAACCCCAGTGCTTGGGACGAAGAGGCAGGCAGAGCTGTCAGTTCCAGGCCAGCCAGGGCTACATCTGGAGACCTTGCTGAGACAGAAAAGGGGGTGGCAGGGGGAGAAAGAAAGAAGAGAGAGAGAGAGAGAGAGAGAGAGAGAGAGAGAGAGAGAAGAGAGAAAGGGGGAGAAAGAGAGAGGGAAAGAAGAGAGAAAGAGAGAAGAGAGAGAAAGAGAGAGAAAGAAAGAAAGAAAGAAAGAAAGAAAGAAAGAAAGAAAGAAAGAAAGAAAGAAAGAGAAAGAAAGAGAGAAGGAGAGAATAATTGTTTTGGGGCTCTCTCTACCAGTCTCCACTGGTCACATGGCTATCAGAGGCCCTGGAGCAAGGAGACACTGACCTCTGGACCTTCTGTTTCTGTTACTCAGATGGCACTTGCTTCTCGAGCCAGGGTCCAGAGCACACAGGCCCTGAAGTTTGAAGCCCTCATGCTCCTGTCTCCCAAGGGTCCCCACCTGAACGGTTCTGATATTTCCCCCAGCACACCTGCAGGCTGGTGGCCTCCTCTGCCCTCCCCACTCACACCTGCAGGCTGGAGGCCTCCTCTGCCCTCCCCACTCACACCTGCAGGCTGGAGGCCTCCTCTGCCCTCCCCACTCACACCTGCAAGCTGGTGGCCTTCTCTGCCCCCCCTCCCACACTGCATACCTGCAGGCTGGTGGCCTCCTCTGCCCACCAGGCCTCGAACTCTTTCTGCAGCTTGACCTTGGCTTTGTCCATGAGAAGCTGCAGGTGCTCGATCTCCACCTTCAGGGCTTTCAGGCGTGTGAATGCTGTCTTGTACCTACAGTGAGATGAGAGGAGCTGCAGCATGTGGATTCCCTGGGAGCTACCAGCACAGAGGGCAGACCTGCGTCCCTGAAGACAGCCTGTGCCTCAGCAGCCCTGGAGGGCTGCTCTGGTGCCAGGACGGGGACCCAGGAGGAGTCTGCCAAGGCTGAGACACCACATGAAGGTGTTGAGCCTACCAGAGAGATCAGAGTGGGAAATTTCTGTTCAGCAGCCACTTGGGGTCTTCTCCAAGAATGAGAACTCCACGGCAATGAACATGTACTAAGGAGAAGTGTGACAGTTGATCTTCACTGTCAACTTGGCTAGACTATGAGTCACCTAGGAGACACAGCTGTGCGTTCCCATGAGGGGAGGGTGTTTCCATACACCCTTAGCTGAGCAGAGCTGATACACCCTGGATGTGGGCAGCACCAGCACTTGGACCTGAATTCCGGACGGCATAAAAGGAGAGGGCACGCTGAGCACCAGCATCCATCTTTGCTCTCTGGCAGCAGAGTGTGTAACCACAGCCTCGTGGTCCTGCCTCCATGCCTCCCCTGCCGTGATGCATGGTACCCTTAGGCCACGAGCTGAAATAAATTCCTCTTCCCTTAAGCTGCATTGCAGTTGTTTTTCACAGAAATGAGGGAAGCAGCCAACACGGTGAGAGGCAGATGGACTCCATGCCAGCGGCACCGGCGTGGAAAACAGCATGCAAGTGTGGTAACGCCTGAGCCTTTGCTGAGAAGCTGTGAGGGAGTGGGCGCTTGGTGCTGCCATTGCTCAGGGTGAGTACTAGGTCAGTACAAGGTGTGTGTGTGTGTGTGTGTGAGAAGTGTGTGATGTGTGTGAATGTATGTACATGATGTGTGTGTATGTGGTGTGTATGTGTGTGTGTGCATGGTGTATGTATGTATATTGCATGTAATGTGTGTGTGTATGTACGTGCTGTGTGTGTGATGGGCGTGTGTGCATGTAGCATGTATGTGGTGGGTGTGTGCATGGTGTGTGTGAGCGTGGTGTGTATATGTATGTTGTATATATGTGGTGTGTGTATGTGATGGGTGTTTGTGTATGTGGGGTGCGTGTATGTGTATGTGAGGTGTGTGTGTGATTGTGTGTAGTGTGTGTGTGTGTGTGTGTGTGTGTGTGTGTGTGTGTGGGGGGGAGTGTTGCAGTGAGGCCAACAGTAACTTCAAGCAGGAAGTTCAGGCAGGAAGGTGACGTGCTCAGGACTTCCAGATCCCAGCCATGGCATGGAGGACAGAGGAACGAATGAGCTGCGCGGCCTGATGGAGGAAGCCAGCATCTCCTCACTCTGCGAGTGAAATTGCTTTGGCTCCTGGACAGCTGGGTGAAGGTCTGAGGTTCCCAAAACCCAGGGTAAGCTTTGGTAAAGCTGCAGAGCGAAGAAGCCCACCTTGGGCACGCTCCTTGGTTCCTCTAGAGGGCAGCATTCAGCATCCTCTCTTCCCAGGCCTGGGTCTTGCTCAAAGCTACTCCTCACCTTTCCTGGGGTTGAGGTTCAGGCTGGACCCACTTCCTAGGGAGAAGAAGACTGGGGGGAGGGGCTCCAGGTCTTCCCTAAGACCCGAGGGGGTTGGGGTCAGAATGCAGGTGGCCACAAACAAACAGAAACAAAGGACAGCTCACTTGGTCTTTTCCTCCTCCAGTTGAGATCGAAGTTTCTCTTCCTGGAGGTCAGGCGTGGGGGGTATGACGATGTTTTCTGAGACTCCTGGAGGCGTAAGATGCAGAAGGGTTACAGCGAGGAAGAAAGGTGAAGGAAATACGTGTGTGGGCCAATGACAGAGTCAAGGGCATCCAAAGACCAAAGGGGTCCTGGGAGTTCCTTCAGGGGGCTCTGGGTGGCAACCTCAGCTTGGCTTCAGGACCACCCTGCTCCTGTCTACTTCCCACCCTGACACCTGTCACTGGAGGGGACTACCCTGCCTGAAACTTGACATTGGAGGGGATTCCCCCACCTGACACTGGAGGGGATTCTCTCACCTGGCTCCTGTCTCTGGAGGAGATCCTCCCTCCTGACACCTGTCTCTGGAGGGGACTAGCCTACCTGAAACCTGACATTGGAGGGGATTCTCCCTCCTGACACTTGACACTGGAGGGGATTCCTCCACCTGACACCTGTCATATAGCCCAGCAGAATGGAGACCTCCCCTCTTCCAGCCCCTGTTCCCCATACAACCCGGCAGAATGGAGACCTCCCCTCCCCTGCCTCTGTCCGCAGCCCATGTGCTTTCTGAGCATGATCAGACTTAGTCCTGAACCTGGATGGAGATCCCTGTCTGTTTGGTTGCCAGGGTCCTGGATTCAAAACCTCTTCTGGAACATTTTGTTCACTTGTTCGTCTATCACTGTGTGTGCGCGGGAAGTGCACGTGTCACACCTGCACGCAGAGGTCGGCGACAACCTGTGCAGCTGATTCTTTCCTTCTACTTTCACCTGGGTTCCGGGGCTCGAACTGAGACACGCGTATCAAATGCTTTGTCCTCTGAGCCACCTCGCCAACCCCGACATTTCTGAGGGACGGTCATGTGCTTTCTGTTCACAGGCTTGCAGTGACCAAGAGCTTGGTGCTGCCCAGGAGAACATGTTTCCTGGGTCACAGCGATTTCCACCAACTTTGAGCAGAGACTGTCCTCACTGATGGCCTTCCATCTCCACGTGGGCTCTTTGGAGCAGCACAGGATGTCTTTTCTACTCAGAGGGCCCTTTAAATACTCACCACCACCACCACCACCACCACACTGCATGAGTCTGGAGTCTCATTCTGACTTGCCCAGTTCCTGGTGTGGGGGTCCAGTGACCTTGTTACTGCTTAATTACCTCATTTAAAAAGCAGATCATAAACATCCCATCTATGGTGAGAGGCGCAAGGTGGAAAAGGGCTCCTGCCCGCTTTAAATATATAATTTCAGGCCGAGGAGAGGGCTCAGTGGGTAAAGCACTGCCGTAAAGACGCAAGGACCTGAGTTTGAATCCCCAGGACCCATGGAGAGCTGGGTGCAGCCCTGTGCGTTCTAGTGCTCCTGGGGTAAAATGGAAGCTGAAGATGGGGGAGTCGCTGGAGGCCAGGTACCTGGGCACACACCGTAGCAGACAACAAAAAGAGGGACCTTGTTGCAAACAAGGTGGAAGGCTGGGACACCCAAGTTTGTCCTTCATGTGCAACCTCCACGTGTGCCGTGACAAGTACCTGCCCATAGCCATGTGCGCGTGCGCGCGCGCACACACACATACACACACACACACACACTCACACACTGTGTGTTCTCAATTGTACATGGTGGCACATTCTTGTCAACCCATCACTCGGAGGCTCAGGCAGAAGGATTAAAAGTCTAAGGCCATCCTGGGCTACATCTTGAGATTCAGGCCAGCTGAGGTTATGAAGGAGACCCCGGCTCAAACAAAACCACCTGAGAAACCCCAAATAATTCAGTCTGTATTGCTGCAGCAGGTGAGTTACTCATCTTTGGATGCTGTCCCTCTGAAATGCTCTTCTGAGTTCACTGGGAACATGACCGGGCCCGCTGTGCACCACAGAGTCCTCATACAACCACCCAGGGATGGCACTACCAACTGGGAGCCCATAAATAACACAGACCACACGGCTAGGAAGGGGCAAAGCCGAGGTGTGACCTAGAGCGGCTCTCTCCGTCCTGACTTCTGACTCTGTTAAGCTTGTGGTCTGTTGGAAGGTTTCCTGCTCTTTACAAGTGGCTGTCCCAGTGTGCCCTGTTGGAGAGGCAGACCCCAGTCCCGGCTGCAGCACTTCCCACTTACTGGAAGTCTGGCCAGCCGAGATCCTCCACTGCCTCTCCAGTGCTTTATTGACCCGTGGACACATATACTAAGTGGTCACTATTCCGCCCTTTATCTTTGTGGGACCGATTACCCTCTCTTCTTTGTGCTAGGTGAGCAGGTTATCTTACATTGTCTCAGCTGAAGGTGACGCTGTCATCCTGTGGGAACATTTTATCAGACTTATGAGGCTGACTGCTGGTCTTCATTACCTAAGATCCTCCCCGACCTCCAAGTCACAGGCACAGGGAGCCTTAGAGGTGGGAAGTGGGGCCCTTCTGTTTTCTACATCGTTCCCTGGAGCTTTGTTTCGAGGCTATATACAGGACACACTGGAGTCCTTGTTTTTATGATGGCCTCGTCTTGGGAAAACAGCAGACGTGAACCACGGGAGGTAGCATAGTGACCCCAAATGACAGAGGGCCATTACATGGTCAGGACACGTCTTTCCCTAAGGATTCCCAAAACGGGCTCACCTGTCTCGTGTTCTGACACGGGACTCTGCCTCATCTCCCTCCGTTTAACGCTTTTGACCTTCATCAAGGGCACACAAGGGATTAGACGGCAGCCTGCTCTAGGGTGACAGCTGGCGACTCTGGACCCAGCAGAGGCTGCACGAGAAGGGGAGGGGAGGCTCTGGCTCTGTGTGGGAGCACTGCGGTCCGTGAGGATGAGAGGGGAGATGAAGGGGAGAGAGTCCCAACACGCACGCCTGACTCCATGGTGGCGGGGGGGGGGGGGGGGGGTCTGTGTGCACACTGCAGGTTCCCAGCTGGTGCCCTGGAGGTGTGTTGTCCAGAGCCTTATTTCGCAGCGGGGGGGGGGGGGTCATTCTGAATGTGTCTGACATGGGAATAGAAGGCTAGTGTCAGCTATCACTGGTGCTGGTGTGGGATCCAGGTCGGTGTGAGCCACCGCATACATCGCCACCGCCACGGAGAGTTCCGCTGTTCAAGTGAGTGGCCCAAGGTCTACGTAGCTAGAGGAAGTGCGCAGTGCCCCAGGGCAACCTCCTTCACCCGCTTAACATGTGTGTGTGCACATGTACCCATCCCAAGGTGTGCAAGAGGTCAGGGGTCAACCTTGTGGAGCCGGTTCTCTCGGGTTATCGGACTTGTCCGAATCCTCTCGCTAGCTCCTTGACACATGTTTACGTAGTGCTGACTGGGGGCCTGCCTCATTCCACAGGGGTTAGTTCTAGTGAGTGATGACCCTCAGTCAACAACAAAACACGTCTACAGGATAATGCAATAGGCTGGACGACAAAGCTGGACAAAAATACAGAGAGCATAGAGGGCTATCAAGGGTGGCTTCCTGGAGGAGGGGACAGTAGGGCAGAGACCTGCAGAAGAAACTCGGGGACAGACATTATAAAGAACGTGAGGGGCTCAAGACTTGAGACTGCATGGTGTCCACGAGGAGCCGTGAGAAAAGCTGTGTGGCTGGGGGAGTGGGCGAGGCAAAGAACAGCAGGAGCTGAGGTCAGTGGGGAAACTGAGGCAGAGTGTGGTTGGCCCCTGTAGGCCATGGCGAGGACTCTGGTGTTGAGTCTGATGAGAGGCTGAGGGGATCCCAGTGGGAGGAGCAGCCTGATCTAGGCCTCTGCAGCTGACCGGAGGCGAAGTTATTCTGCAGTGAAGTACAGCTAATGTGGGTGGGGCCCGGGTGCTCCAAGCTTGTGGCAAGGATCTGGGAAAGAGGGCTGTGTAGCAGTACACTACAATCTTTTACCCTCGCTGTAGGGAAGGAGAAAGGAAAGATAGAAATCTTCACTGCTTTTACAAGCAGCCTTAATACAGAAAGAGAGAAAGGTAGAAATCTTCACAGCCTCTTGTTAGGCTGTCCTCAACTCGAATCTCTCCAACCTTTGTTCTCTTAGGAATTATCTCACTAACCACAGCAACTCAACCAACCAACACCCACCCGACCACTAACTAACCACAGCAACCCAACCAACCAACACCCACCCGACCACTAACTAACCATAGCAACCCAACCAACCAACACCCACCCCGACTCTGGGGGCTTCAGACCTTTTATGCCCTAAGCCAAAAGTTCCCATAAACCCATGCAGCACACAATCCCAAAGACAAGCCTCAGGTGCCAGAATGACTGCACCCAAGTAAATTGTAGCCACCTGTATCAAGCATTCCAATTCCAACTCGTAAACAACTATACCAAAGCTGGGGTCAGAACACGAACCTCTAGTGACTAGTCAGTTAAACCTAAAAGCTTTTCTTAACATAAAAATTCCAAGTGTTCCTCTATGGAGCTTTGACAGGGGACCTGGGCAGCTGGGATGAAGGCACAACATACCGAGATGCAAGTCATGCCATTTGAATTGTCCCAGACCCACCAGGAGACGGGAGCCAGACCCCATGAAGAGGAGCCTGGGCGGAGAAGTCAAAGGGGGCCAAGTGAAAACAGATGAACAGGGACAGAGGGGAAGATAAAGGCGTTTGTAGGGCTTTGTTCCCACTGGGACCCTGGCCAGTCACCTGACAGGAGGCACAGGGGGAGCCTTCCTTTCAAAGATAGCATTCTGGCTAGGGCAGAAGCACAGAGGGGTTAGCCAGAGTGACCTGTGGGGTCACTATAATGAGCAGCCGACTCCAAAGCAAGACACAAAAGCAAGAAGAAAGGGTTTAGTTTTACCCTGCTGTATGTCTGGATGTCACATGGGGAGGAAGCCAGGAGGTTTGGACTCCCAGTCCCCTCATTGCTGGGGAAGCCAGCCAAGATGTGGGCCCCTCTGCCTGAGCTGGTTCTCCTGGGGAGGCCTCTAGCTCCCGTTTCTATTCCCCCATGATTGCCCCCCCCACACGCACACTTTACAGTTATCCGCTGCCTGAACTGTACAAAATCTCATTTCTCTGGTTCGCTGGCTCTCGACTGGGACACTCATCGAAATCACTTATGGAGCTTGTCAGAGCACAGCGGCAGCTGGGCCCCCATCCAGCCCTGCAGAGTTCAGATTTATCAGCGTGTCCCCAGGAGATCCTGATGCCACCCTTTGTTAAGGAACCAGCTAAGGCTTTGGAGCCTTTCACTGTGGGCGTTCCGGAGGCTTCGGGACCTGGGGGAGGGATGGTGTGTGGGAGGTAGCATCGTAACAGCCCTGCTTGCCCTGCAGCCGTTTGAGGGTCACTGTGATGAAGGCCAGAGGAACTCAGGGATTTGTAGCAAGGAATGCACACAGTCTGTGAATCCTGAGTGGCCTGCAGTTGGCCTTCACTAGGTGCTTGGCAGAATCGCTGAGATGGTACCCACCACATGGCCGTAACTAGACCTCACAGGGGGGTCACTTCATGAGGTCTTCACGACTTGGCCTTGAGGAGGGGGTGTGGTCTCCTAGGGGTATGCTGCAGAGAAGGAAAGCTAGGCTGGGAACGCAGCTCTGTCTAGCTTCAAAGCTGGAGTTTCTTCCTCTGTGAGCAATTCGAGTGAGGAAGGGAGCCACAGGTGCTCACTGATGTCCATGTTGGCTGACCCTAGTGGGGTGAAGGTCGTGCTCTTTCCCATGGATGACTTGCAGATCTGAAGCAAGCATGAAATGACGCCTAAATCTTTTCCCAGGTCCTGGCTTGTGAAGATTGCTGCCCTTTACTAACCAAAATACAACAACCTGTGCCGAGCTCCCACTGGGCACGTGCAACTTACCCACTGGATGTAAGCAGGAGTCTGCCGCCATCTAGGTCATTCCACGGACTCCGGGGAGCAACCCATCCCTTCTTCTTGACATCACTACGGGTATTCAGGCAGGCAACACTGACAGTTCCAACCACACTGTGAAGCTGGGAGGGGCCTTCTGGGCTTCTGGAAAGCACAGGCTGTGAGGCCTAGAAGCTGTCACTTGGTCAGGGCCCAGCATGGGAGGAGCCAGTGGGCTGGGTTGTTCTCCCACACCAGACAGGGTATCAGGGCAATGAGACATCTCCTTAGCTACCCAGTGAATTCTTTCAACACCCACTCTGGGCCTCCTTGGACTGAACAGACTCATAGAGCCATAGATCACCCAGCCTTGTCTTGTTTGGAGAGCCTATGTGTCTACTCTTGTGGAGATTAATGGCAGCCAGTGGCTCAGTCAGCACAATGGTCAGCAAGTGTCTGGCTTTCCAATCAGACCCTCTCCTGTGTGGTGGCTCACATTCATCGTCAGCTGGAGTCACCGTTACCCATGGTGCTCAGGCCGTTATCCATCTTGCGTGTTGGCACTGTGGAGTACCTTAGCTGCACTTGGCGTGCCTGGACTTCACCTGTGCGGAAGGAGCCTGCGGACTCACGCCTGGCACGTGCCCTGCACACACCGCCTGCCATCCCCTCAGGGAGAGCAGATGATCTTCGAGAGGGGAGGAAGGTGTCGCTAGGACACAAGCACGAATGTGCATCTCAGGGACGGTCGCAGGCCAGGCAGCCCGTTACCCCTCTCCGCCTATGGGGATACTCTTCCTTCCACCCTGGGCTGCTGCGGCCCCGAATCACGTGCCTGGGATGGTGCTCTTCCCATTCGCCATCATGTTCCCTGGAGGTGGGCTGCGGAGAGAGACGGTGTGCATACAACACGAAGGAGACCCTCGGAATACTCCATACTCAGGAAAGACATTTCTTACATTTGCTTGAGCTTAGCTTCGTGGTCGCCGCTGATCGACTGGGAGCCCTCTCCTGCGCACATCTGTCCACAGACCTTTCTGTGCTCATACCCTTCCGTGATTCTCCCGTCGATACATGATCCTCTTTCCACACATCTCCCCACAGTCATCCATTATCTCCAAGATCCTTCTCCTAAAGCACGTTGTATCTTGTAATCCTCCCTTCAGGTGACGGGGAGCTGGCTCAGTGGTTTAGATCACACACTGCACTCCCAGATAATCTGAGTTCAGTTTTGAACTCACAACTGCTTGAAACTTCAGACTCCCTCTGCTGGGCTCCCTGGACATTACACTCATGCATACGCTTAAAAAATAGTAAACATAAATCTTAAAAATGCTTTCTCTTGTCCTTTCTGCTTCATGGACCCATAGTGACCACATGGCTGCGTCATGTGGCGTCCCAGAAGGAAGGAAGTGAAGATCGGGCACCCTGCCAGCCTGTTACCTCTTACCAGCTGGACCAGCCAGCATGGCTGCTGTGCTGTCTTTGGGCAGAGCGGTTTTTCCCATGCCAGAGAGAGTGGTTCATTCCTTCCCTCCTTTGAAGATGTGGAAAGCAGTGGCAAGCAGTATTGGCCAACCCCTTGACTGGCTTAGTCTGGAAGTTTAAAGGTTTTTAGGATTGAGTCTAGGACTCTTAACTAAGTTGTTTCTTGTTACTTAGCAAAATGTATCCAGCGCTGACAATTTGGAGGTCAGCTGGTTTATCTGGCAGTCATGTATCACACACTGCAGCCACCAGTGAACTTCAAGGTGGACCACACTGCAGAACTGGTACGTTGTCAGGAGGGTAAGAGCTGGCTGGGCAGCCCAGAGTCTCACATAACCTCAGACAAGGGCCAGAGCAGATGCCCTGGGGAGACACTTTGAAAATAAAGAACTCTAGCCTGCGTCTTCCTTTTAATGGGGAGACGTTCCCTTCCCTCGGAGCCAGCAAGTGGGGCTTGGAAGAAACCGGCAGGAAGCTTGGTGGGAAACCCGTGGTCCACGTGTGCCGAGGGAGGAGTGAACACTAGAGTCATGGGTGAGTTCGAGCCACTGATGTGTTGTTTCTGAACACGGAGTTGGGAAGAGTTGTATGGAGTGGGCTCTAATGAGTCGTGTGTGTTGTTCCCATGAACCTTTACATCCTCTGGCATACTCCAGGAGACTGAGATCCTTTTAAGTAAGGCTCCCCGGAGGGAACAGGACTACAGGAAGAATGAACTGCGAGGGACCACTGCTGCAGGAACTTTACAGCGGGACTGTTTCTATCCCATCCACTTCTCAAGCTCTCCTCCTTTGCTGCCTCCATTTTGCCCTGGGGAACTGGCTGATGTAAAGGAGGGCTTTCTTAGCCTGGTCTCCTGGCTGGGACCAGTCAATGGGGCTCATTAGTAGGTGACTGAGGGGAGGAAGAAGACAGGAGTCAAGAAGCCAAGGGGATGTCTCTGCAGCACCAGGACTTGACTGTCACATTCAAGCTTCAGCTGTGTGGGTCGGCCAAGGCTTCTATGTGTCCCTCCCTGTCTTCATGTTCCAGTTACTGCTCACTCCTCGTATCCCTTGGGCCTGGGGGCAACAATGCTTCTTGCCTTGTTGCCTGCTAGTACCTCTATGGTGCTAGGTTGGCCATTGTTGGCTTTGCTACAGTCACCTACATCTTTATGAGTGGATCTTTACTCGATTTTCATTACAGTAACTAATATGAACACTGCCACCTGCTTCTTGTCAGGACCTCTGGCCACATCCGATACACAACTGTGCAGAGAAGTGCGTGCTCTCAAGTCGAGGACCTCCAGAACCAGAAGAGTCAGGTCACAGCATGTCACCACAGTAGTAGATAGGGGACACCTACATCAACTGCCCTTCCTCCCAACCCCTTGGAAATTGGAATGAGAGAGGATGACCACAGACAGTTGGCCTTAGCTGGGGTTAAGAGAGAGAAGTCTTATCTTTCTTGAGAGAAATTCAAACTATTAGAATTGTGGTTAAATATACAATGATCCGTTTTCATTAGTTGCTTTAGCGCTGGACAGTGAATGACCAATTGAATTGTGGGGTCACTCAGTTGAGAGAGAGAGAGAGAGAGAGAGAGAGAGAGAGAGAGAGATACTGGTAGTCATGCACATATTCCCCTGCACCAATCAACTGGCTGGACATGCTATCTGCAGCTACTAAGCCCACTAGAAATGACCACATGCTTAGAGGCAAAAACGAGATCCGGTCTATTTATGCTTTTGCCTTTAAGTAAAGTGATTCTGACATACCCATGGCGAGGAGTATTAAGATGAATTTGAATAAGACTGAGATTCTTGCTTTATTATCAAGTCAACCATCATGGTGATTACACACACACACACACACACACACACGCACACAAAGTAATTTCTGTTTGAGTTCTGATCCCTTGGAGTCTAATCCTTCATTGAGCTCTGAGGATTACCAGAAACCATTTCAACAAAGCGCAAAGCATGGTACAAATAACATCCTGTGCCACCTCTATATTTTGATAACTCTAAGTGATTTAATATAGTTGTTTCCATTCTTATTTCTTAATAAACCATCACTGAGTTGGTGGGAGCCTCTTCGCAGCCTCCGCCATCCACTCTCCCCGCCAACTCCCACAGATGTCACAATTCTGTTTCATGCCGTCAGCCTTCTCCCAAGGATCAGTCCCTCACTGTGAATGTCTGATGTCCCCAAGCATCATAGAGCAGTGGGAGGCCACACGTGCATAACTACATGGTCAGACTTTATGGGTGAGGAGGAAAAAGAGCGTACAAAGTTGGGTGGGTAGGGAAGCAGGGTGGGACTGGCAGGATTCAGGGAGAGGATGAATGTGGTCAAAACTCACTGTGTCAAATTCTGAAAGATCTAATAAAGACCAAACAGAGCAGGGCTGGGGAGATGGCTCAAGTGGGTACAGCACTTGCTGTGCAGGTGGGAGGACCTGAGTTCAAATCCTCAGAACCACATAAACCTCGATGTGGTAGCACACATCCTTAAACCCAACACTCCTGTGGAGATAGGAAGCAGAGGTGGGAGAATCCCCCGAAGGCTTGTGGGAGAGCTAGCCCAGTGAGTGCAGAGGCAAACAAGAAAAGCCTTGTCTCCGACAAGGTGGAAGGTAAGAACCAACACCGGATATTGTCCTCTGCCCTCTACGTATGCATTGTGGCATGTACTGTACTGTAGCATGCATGTGTCTACTCCTCCCCATGTAGGCACACACACACACACACACACACACACACACACACACACACACACATACATGCATATCGACACACGCATACAAAGATTTTTTAAAAAATCACAAAGCAATTTCTTGACATAGAAAGAGTTTACACAGGTGTCTCCTTCATCAGTGTTAGCTGGACTGTATACCTGGACACGTTTCAAGCATGTTGAAATGTAAAAACCTCTCATTCTTCACTAATAAATAGCACTGGGAAACTGGAAATTGCACAAAGGGCCACCATTTCTGGAGCTCTACTTGGCGCCACGGTCCACACACCTCAGTAGTTCCCTTTCCTTCAAACGCTATTGCAAGTTTGAGATTCCCCATTGCTAAGGTGCATCCAGTGCATGGGTGCTTGGTTGTCTAGCTTCTCACTAGACAAACACACCGGTCTAGCTCGTTTCCCTGTTGCCTGACTGAGGACCTCTGGGCTTTTGGGTTCGTTGGTGGTTGGTTTGTCTGTCTGCTATGCTGTGATGAGCGCCTCCCTGGACTTGTCCTACGTGACGTCGTCATCTTGTGCAAACCATCCTAGAAAGAGCATGGAGTTGCTTGGGAGTCGGGTTTGTGTGTGCTGCTGTTTGCCAGCTGCTACCAGATCACCCCAAATGTCTTCGACGCACAGCTCACATCTCCCTGCTTCTCCCTTTCTCCATCTTTCGTCTTGCTCTCTGTTTTGTCTTTCTCTTCTTCCTCCTGTCCTCCCTCCTTCTCTTCCTTCCTCCCTCAGTCCTCCCCTGCCCCCTGAATAGACCCTGACCTGTGGAATGTTACTGCTCCCCGCTGTGCCTTGAAGCACTCCCATTTGTGTGTTTTGGGTAGGTGCCTGGCTTTTCACAACAGCTTCCTCAAGACTCTGAATAGACAGCAGTATTTTCAAAACACCATCTAAAGAATTGTTTTTAAGGTTTTGAGTCGGGGTTCCGATATGTTATCCTGGCTGGCCTGGAACTTGATATATGTTTCACACGGACACAGAGAATACTGGTTTTCTGTTGAAAGGGCCCCAGCTTATCATCAGCTCGGGC
The DNA here is from genome assembly GCA_026225945.1 of Cricetomys ansorgei. NCBI lineage: Eukaryota > Metazoa > Chordata > Mammalia > Rodentia > Nesomyidae > Cricetomys > Cricetomys ansorgei. The sequence goes on along the minus strand of JAMJFZ010003581.1, from coordinate 10,948,870 downwards.
AGGGGCTTCCTTAGGTCTAGATCTGCCTATCACAAACAGTGAATTTGTTTTTCACGTACAAGGGGGGTGAGTAGACACATGGGGAAGCCAGCTGTAATACGTTCTAGGCTAGAAGGTGAAGCCAAGAGACCAGTGTTTCGCCTTCGGTATGGATTGCTAAATTGTCTAAATAATCCAAATGGGCACATTTGAGGTCTGCATCTGTAGAGAAGACGGCGCTGACAACTAGCAACCCCATCATTAGCAGTGCAGTGCTCGGAAGACTGGACGGCCCTTTTCTGAGGCCTGGTAGTGTTTCTGCAAGGGGGCATATGGGTGTGTCAGTGAACGGATGTAGTGACTTCTCCAGCCTTGGTGGTGGTGCTTACAGCTCAGGGCCATTGAGCTCAGTCATGAGGGTGCTCCGCCCACTGCCTGGACATTTGGCTCCTTTGGTCCCTTGCCATCAGAGTCGCAGTGTATTGCGACTTGCTGAGCATCCCCTGTGCCCATCCATGCCCAGCACCTGAAACGCAGGCTTGCTCCGTGAAGCATATGCTCTCCTGTATCCTAGAGATGAGGAAAGGTACACTCAGGAGGACCGACAGACCAAGGACACAAGACTAGTAGGCCATGGAGGAGCCTTGCTTCTTTGTCCTTCTTCTGATCCTTAGGTGAGACGGTCAACTCTGTGTGTCAGCATCACTGGGATAAGAGATACCCAGACCGTCTGTAAAATCTCATTTGCCTGTGAATCTGTGAAGGTGTTTCCCAGTGGGCTGAGTGGAGAAGAGCCACCCTCACCGTTGCCTCTCCATTGAAGGCATGCTATGGAGAAGTACGGTTCAGGCTGATTTGGTCTCTGTGCTTTGATGGGGACGTCTGTATTTTCCCATGGTCACCGGAGCTTCTGTTTCTCGGATGTTAAAACTTGGTTGGTCTTACGGAATCCGCGGCTGCTTTTGTAATCTGCGAGGTACCATCTCGTTCCTCTGGGGATGTTTCCTTTACACTCTTTGAAAACTCCGAGGAATCGTCATTCCTACCACTCGTTTTTGAGAGGATAGATGATCTATAATTGATCCAAGTCCCCACGTGTGTCCGTACCAGGGCGGCATGTATCCTAAGGTTGCCTGTATTCGTAGAGTTTAAGCTTTCACGCTTGAGGGCTGGCAACAGAAAAAGTCATTACTTGGTGCCCTGAGCCATCAGTGAATGCTGCCAAGTCTCAGGGGCTGTGCTGGCTACAGGGCAATTAATTGGTACTAACATCTCATTTTACAGATATTGGAATCCAGGCCCAGGGCCCCTTGGCTGCTTGGCACGTTTGTAAGGCAAAACTACAATGCTGTAGAGCTTGCTGGTGTATTGACAGATGCTGTGGGGACCCA